>JANTPZ010083816.1:0-17564 GCA_025593235.1 Vachellia pachyceras
TTAATGTACAGATTCCATTATTGCAAGCAACTGAATGGCGTGATCATATCTCTATAGCACCGCAAAGTTTGACAGGGTAATGTCAAATTATATTTTGCGCTCCCACTACTTATCATTTTTCAATGACGTAAATAATTGTTTGCATTGTCATGTATAAAACAGTCATTACCTTGGAGGTTATAATCAACCTTGGATGTCTAAAATGCTATGATAGATTTGAGCAGAGGGTTGGAATTTGCTACAATTGTGGCTATTGACATGGAAATTGTATTATAACTCTTCCTTTCGGTATGAATCTTAGAAGACATCATTTGAACGCTTGCATTTTAGACATTTTGTTTGTAAATTGTTCAATCCGTGCAACGCACGGGAGGCACTGCTAGTTTCTTCAAATAGCACTAAATCAAAACAAAGACAGCAAACAGTTTATAACATCTCAAGAACTCTTTTTTTTTTGTGACCTCATCTTCTGCTTCTCATACCAGCATTTGACCTCAGAACCCCAACTTTACACCCTGAAGGACTCGCCACTAAGACCAAATACGCTAGTAACATCTCAAGAATCTAATTATCCAGTAATTCAACTGCCTGAACTAAAATCTTGAAAATAAGATGAAGAATTACTTTCATACTTTTTACATCTCATAGTAAAACAGACAAGTGAAGATAACTCTAAACACATAGATTTCTAGAAAAAGTGATTGGAGATACCGTTAATTCTTGCCCATCAATATTTAATTTATTGAGCAGACGCAATGCACGGAGAACACCTTCTGCAGACTCAAACTCCCAAAATCCAAAGCTTAAAGGAGTTCCATTCGTTGGATTTTGAGGACGTTTCCAACTCTTGATAGGTCCACATAACTGCAAGAAAGAACATAATATACACATCAAAACTCAGATTTCTAGCCAGATTTTCAAGGTCATTTTAGGAAATTTGAGAGAATTACATGAGTGAGCCCAAATGAACTTGCTCTTGAACAGGAAACATAAAAATGTTGAAATTTACCTGAAGTAGTGAAAGCATAAATTCATTTTCCACTGTTGACGCAATCTTTCCAATATAAACTGTAGTTTGCGGTTTATCAGCTGGAGTAACACTAGGAACAACCACTGGTCTAACCACAGGGGGGATGACAGGGCGAACAGTAGGGATTCCAGCAACAGGAGGGCGTGATACAGCTGGAAGTACATTTACAGCTCCAGGTGGGCGTGGAGGAAATGGATGACGAATCATAGTTCCATAAGGAGGTGGATACCGAGGCATTCCTGCACAAAGTCAAACAAACATCTATGCAGATATATCAGAGCATAGTCACGACTGGGAATGTACCAAGAACTATTATGAATGGCAACAAAAATGTGTCAAGAAAATTGTGACAGTAACAAATGAATGTTGTTACCACACATCAAAAGCATAACATAGATGGCAGCACATCCACAAATCACCTTGTGAGATATGACACCTGAAGCAGAAATTAAGAAGTACCAACGAGTTTGAAATTCACAGATATGTTAAAAGCGCTTACCTTTGTTTGATTACTTGCAGCTCTTCAAACTATCCCATCCACCAATTGCAAGTAAGTAACATGAGACTTCCAACATCTCATGTACCCAGAATTTAATAAGATGAAATTCTAGTTGAATTAATTGTTCTTTTTATAAATATCAGTTGTCAGCAACACAAGATGTACCAAGAAAAAGAAAGAAAAGAAACCGCAATAGAGAAAAAGAGAATTGAAAAGATTGCAATACCTTGGGACACAATGCCAACGTGCATTCAGTTGCAAATACGGTCAGCTTCTGGAATTCATAAAATCATTGAAGGAAAAGTACTCTTATAACTAGCATAAATCAGCCGACTATGAGCATGACACAACCATATATGGTTTAGAATGACAAGATAACATAATTTTTCCACTGTTAATATCTCTCTGCAAACTTTGTTCCCAACTTAGTAAAAGACAGGCAAGAAAACCAAGCAAATACGTGCATACCAAGAAAGAGTTGTAGGGGGAGATCTTTAAGCAATATGAAGCCTTCCCATCTTTCTCAATGTATTCAATCAAGACACTGTAGGAGAAAACATCCTGTCATCGATACCCCTTATCTAACCAACATGAAGTTTCTAAACCTCCGAATTCTACTAAAACAAACTCATCCCCACTACATCAGTCAGTCAGAGCCAGGCACACTACAGTCAGAGCCAGCCTAAAGTTATTGCAAAGACTACAGTATTTTAACAAGAAAGCAACTTATATCAGTCAGTCAGAGCCAGGCACACTAGGGCTCTGCTACATGACAATATGAATATTAAATGAGATTGGGTGGTCAGTGAGATTTTTTTCCCTAGCCACTTTCTCTAAATATACCAACGTTACGAGGGAGAGGAAAACAGGTATTAGTTAACGGAGACACTTTTCGCCTAAATATCTCTCTCTTTATCTGTTCTTCATGGTCCAAGAACGAGGGGAAGTAGAATGCAGAATTTCTAATGTCGAAACCAGTCTGAATGCGTAAACACAGCTTAAAGCAAAAGAAAAAAACCGTAATATACGGATGATGAATGTAACGTAACCCACCCGGTGGAGGCATAGTCCCTTGCGGAGCTCCTGGAATGGCTGCATAACCATTGGGCATCGGTGCAAAGGGTCTCAAGGCCGGATTAGCAGGCTGACCAGGAGGAATCTGGAAAGGAACCATCATTGGCTGCATCTGCCCTGGCACAGGAATGGCTCCGGCACCACTAGCAGCACCAGGAGTCACTGGAGAAGCAGAGCTGACACCGGGCGGCTGAACAGCTGGATTTTGATAGTTGATGGGGTTAGGCATGGGAGAAAACTGGGGAGCCTGCGGAGCTAATGGCCTGAAGGATGGCACAACCGGAGGGGCAATGGGTCCGCCTGAGACTTGAGGTGCCGCCGCATATGAAATTGAAGGAGGTGGCGGAGGTGGTGTGGGCACTAATGAAGGGTTCGAGTTAGGGTTTACTGCCCCGATAGGCGCAGAGGATGATGGCGGGGGTTGTATTGCCGGTGGTGCAGAGTGGTGGACCGGATCGGGTTGGTTCTTATGAGAATTGGGAGCACCCGAGTCAGGTTTCTGCGGGTTGGCTTCCGAACTGGCAGGAGAAGTGGCGGAATCCGCCATGGACGAAATCGGAGAAAGGAAATGGAGATCGGTGAAATTTAATGGCCGTCTCCTTGCAAGTAGTTCTTGATTTGATTGTAGAAGTTAATCGGATCGTTTTTGTACCCTAGAGGTTTTGTTTCTGTGCTTTGTACAGGGAGGGAAGGTGCACGTGTTTCGTGTACGTGTTTCGTTCGTGTGGAGTTAGGCGTTTTTTTGGAAAAACTATTTTCTTAAAATATACATAAATTGTTATAAAAAAAATATCTCAAAATAGGTAAAAAATTTAAAATTCGTAAAATTATCTCAAAATTTGTAAATTCATTTATTTCAACACACGTATATATCATCTTTAAACACTACAAATTGGACACGTTTCCCTTTCAGACCTGCCGTTTGGGTAAATGAAGATAACGTAATGGAATAAGTTGGATTTGTTGTAAAGCAAATGTAAAAGATAAAGTAAAAGAGATGAAGAGAGAATTAAAAATAAAGATGAAGCAATATTTTCTTCACTTGAATGTGTACAAAGTATAGTACATAGTGCTCTATTTATAGGTTCTCAACTTCAAACAAAAATTACATAGAATAAATGGTAAATTCAATCATCATTAATGTACAAATTATAACATTTGAGTTATTGTCATAAAAACCCCTAAATATTATTTATTGTAGAGGTTATGGTATCATGAAAATGAAAGGTCAAGAGGAGGGAGTTTATAAACATACACATCATATAATATTTTTATAACACTCCCATTCGATGTCCATAAATGAATTTTGAACCTCATTAAAACATTACTATGAAAAACCAAATGGGACAAAAACCTAATGAAAGAAAAAGAGTACGCAATACATATTGAAGCTGTCTCATTAAAAACCTATCGAGAAAACCTAGTAGGAGAAAACCTTGGTAAGAAAAAAGAGTGCAGCATAATCTTTTCTCCCTCAAAAGATAGTATTAATTTCACTTCTTCATATGATAAGGACATCACTTTTACTCCCCTTGAATATAATATAACTTATTGTGATTATATTTTCTCAAATATGATTATTACTGATGATTTCCTAACCAGCTAATCTTCTTTTGCTATTTGAACTATACATGCATTCATCTAACATAATTTATGGATATGTTAAATATTCTATGCACCATCCATTATTTGCCTTATACAACACAAAACTTAAAAAAAATATCATGAAAATAATAATGACACATCTTGCAAAAACTTAGTCACAACATAATATTATCAAAGAATAAATATATAGGAGGTATAGTCCATTAAACTCAATATATTTTGTAGACTAAGGGCTGATTTGACAATCACTTTTGAAACCTAGGTTTGGTTTCAAAACCTAGGTTTTACCTCAAAACCGAGGTTTTATCCAAGCAAAATTTTTTTCCCAAAAGCTATTTTGGTTACAAAACCTCAGTTTGAAACCTAGGTTTTCTCTTTCCTACTTTTTCCTCTTTCATACTTTTTATCCCTTTCTCTTTCTTACTTTCTTCTTTCCTACCCACTTTTTTACATCGGAATCCGTAAAAGCTAATAACTTCCCAAACATAAATCACTTTTCAAAACCTAGGTTTTGCCTCGGAATCTGTAAAAGCTATTTTCAACCTTATATCCAAACAAGCTCTAAATCATCATAAAAATTTATGATTTTGAAGTTATTGAGTCAATTATAACTTGTTCTACTAGTCAAGTAAAATACAATATTATTTATTTTAAATATATTTTTATAAGTCGAACTGAACTCAAATTATTTTACACCAAGTAACATTTTATCCGTATAATGATGTTCTTAAGCATGCTTCTGGCATGTTAGATCTTTCAATGATTTTCATAAAAATTCACTATCTAGTAAGGCATATGCATATGCTATAATAATACGTAATGGATGCATTTTTTCCATATTCGGCTAAACTAGTAATTATTTTTTCATCTACTACAAAATAATATACATCATTATGATCATCACACCATTGTGAAAACATTTGTTTTCATATAAATGTTTGCGTATCATATAACTTTATATTTCATGTGTTTGCATTGCAGATTTATAATTCTCAAATTGAAATGACGTAATCATATTTTCATTATGTCTTTTTCCTTTTCTTTTCATTTTTACCAATCATTATTATTTCAACCTTTTATAACATATTCATATATAGGATCCTCATTTAATCACACGATATTATTACCAAAACCGTTGTCATTGTTTCTTTATCTTTTTCCATTCTATTTTCCTCATTGCAACATAACTTATCAAAATCTCAACAATACTTTTCAGATACTTGAACCTCTCTTGAAACTTTTGTAATTAGTTATGTTTTGGCATCTTCTAAAGTGATGGCCTCCTCAATATTATCATCTTAATGATATGCTTTTTTATACAAAGTATTATATTTGGAACTGATTGGTTTATCATGTTTCATGCATGTCTTATTTTTATTTATACTAAAGGCCCGTTCGGTTCGCTGAATCAGAAGGAATTTAATGGAAATGAAGAGTATGGAATGGAATGAAACGGAAAATTTTTCAGAGTCTGCTGTTTTGTTGGCACTAGAATGGAAAATAGGTTGATGGGAAAATTTTTGTTTGGTTGGGTTAAAATTATAGGAAAGAGAGTAGGAAAATTGTATCAAATGACTATCCTACCTTTAATGACAAATGTAAAATATTTTTTATAAATATAAGTATTTATTAATAAAAATTCAACTTATTTATATTTATTCTTTAATGTTTAATTATATTATATTTATTAATCATATATATTTATTATTAATTATATATTTATATATGTATTTAATATATATTTATTATTAATATATATTTATATAATATGTGGTGACATATCACCACATCTTCACCCCATTCAAATGGGTGAAGATGTGCTCGTGTTCCGTCGTCTTCTCCGCAACTCTGGCGACGTTTGCTTGTTCTACGTCGTCTTCTCCGGCTCCGGCTCCGGTGAAAATGTGGTCGTCTTCTCCGTCGTCTTCACCCTCTGTTGCTCTTTTGTCCGTCAGCAGCAATACATTTGCAATGTCAGGGGTAAGTCAGTCTTTCACCCTCTTCCATTACCCGCTAGAATTTGGCTTTTCACCATTTTTTGTGGGAAGAAAGCTTTCAGCATTCGCATGAAAATGTGTTGCGGCCGGAATCCATTTTCCATTACCATTGTCGAACCAAACAGCTGCCACCACGGGAAAATGTTGATTTTCCTTTTTCGTCAACTGATTTTCACCGAACCAAACGAGGCCTAATTGGAGCATTTTCAATTGGAATATGGAATTTAATTATACTCATTCACATCAATAGTAACATCTGACAAATATTTTTACAATATTTCCTAGATGCAATATTCAATGAACTTCTGGTTCATCCTGTTGTATTTGAGGATTTATATTTGATAGTAATAGTGCATTCATTGTGTTTTCTTTTCCAGCTATTCAATTTCTCCCTCTCATGTGGAAAAATTTTGTCAAATGATAATCAATTAATAATGCAGTATAAGTCTCATAAACATATTTGCTCTCTTTAGAAACATAATTTGTTTCATTTAAAGATAAATAATGAAGAGAATCTTACTCAATATTTATCTCAACTTTTCATCTATGTGTATTATGGTGGATTAGTAAAAATAAATATTGCACATTCAAACATTTAAGATGGAAAACATCTAGCTCATGACCAAAAACTAATTTCCCTGGTAGAATTTTGTTGACTTAATATATATAAGTGCTGAAATATATTAAATCAAATATGTGAACACGGAAGTACAAATCTTATTCTCATAAATATTGATCAAATTGTATATTGAGGCTTTAATTAATGATTTATGGATCGTATAATATGGAAATTGTGCACTTATCCGCATAATGATTTATTCAAACAATCTTGCATACGTCAGCCTGCAAGCTATTAGTAATCACATAACCATATTATAGATGCATCTATTGAATTTATTGAATACTTGTATGGTTTAATGCTATTTGAATGAGCTCATATGAGTGCAATATATTTCCAGAAATGTTGAGATCCATTTCAAATCATGAACAATGATCTTCTCATGATTCATATTCTATTGAGAACGAGCATTATGTAATAACTTTTGAATAATATGATGGTTATTCATGAAAAATCTTCTGGTTCTTCAATAGATGTCAATACATAATCTTTGATAATATATTGCATCTTATATATGACTAATATGATTAAATAAGTTATGCCAACAACAAATCTGTCTAGATATGTAAACTTCTGGTTTACTATAACAACTTTTCAATTTTTAAAACATATTGATTTAAAATCTCAATATGACATTTAACATAACATCCATTTTAAGAGATCAAAAGGCTTAACAATCTCCCCCTCATAAATATAAATATATATATATATAAAATTAGTTCACACTTGTATCTATACAAAATTAGTTCAAACATGTATTCTAATAATATCCTCCTCAAAGTATAAGTCATATAAATATATCTTTCTTATCCAATATATTCCATGTTTAAGACAAGGGATAAGGGAGAAGAGTACATTTCTAACAATATATTTCATGTTCAAAGGTGTATTCTAACAATCTCCTTCTCACATCATATCCCCTTTTATTCTAATTAAATTAGAATCCTTCAAATAATATTTACCATTAAAATTAGGATTTCTCATCACCATAATAAAATTAATTAATAAATTTGTCAAATCTACATATGCAAAAAGATGTCATATATAAAACATATTTTAATTATGCTTCTCTGAAAATATATAATCACATTTAACCACCATCGATGTTCTCTCAAATATATGACATCTTTTTGCATATGTACACAATTGACAGATATCTTATGTGTTATTCCATGAAAGGAAATTGGATATTGTAACTTATACTTTGTATGACTATTAGATTTTCTATATAATATATACTAATGTTATAAAAAAAGTTAAAAGAATGAAAGTACCTTTTATAAAAAAAATAGTTATCTTCATTTTGTCTCTACCATTCCAGTAAGTATTTTCCTTGTATTTATTATCCATTACAATCCACCATTGAGCCCTTGTGTTAATTCCTTTAACTCCTTTCAAGGATCCGTCCAAGTTGAAAATTTATTGTTTAAATACTTATAATAAAATTTATCATCATAAATCATGTGAATAATACGAATAATATCATCCCTTTAATTTGCAAACAAATGGTAAAATAAAATGCATCAATATTATAAGTAATGTATGTATGTGCAAATGCATACAAATATAATTACCTTTTATATTATTTAGATTCATAGGCACTTCATTTTTTTCATGGTTATTTAAGGTTTCATAACCAACCAACTTAAACTTTGTCCAATAGATTGATACACATTTTCTATATGACTTCTGGTCATATTGTAACATCTTTTTATAATTTTGATGACATTAGAATGCTCAATTTTCAATGTTAATCCATCCAATAATATGATCATGACCATTATCGTTTTGTCTTTCAATAGTACATCATCACTTCCTCCAAGCAATGGTAAAAGATAAATAAAGACGAAAAGTAAAAGATAAGGAAAATGTAAATTATAAAAACAATAAATAAAATAAAATAAAGGAATATAAGTAATAGAATATAATATGAAATAAAATAACTAAATACAAATGTTAAATAAGTGAATAAAAAATGAAATATAAATATAATATAACGACATTTTACTCAAAAAAAATAATATAACAACATAAAATGTAAGTAACCACATGAGAATTATTGTGTGGAATTGCCGAGGAGCTGCAAACAAGGGCTTCACAGCATCCATGCGAAACTTGTGTTCGGATTTCAAACTAGACCTGACTGTTTTGCTAGAACCTAGAATTAGTGGGCTGAAAGCAAAGAATGCAATAAGGAGGTTAGGATATAGACATTTTGCAATAGTAGAAGCCCGTGGGTTTGTAGGTGGGATATGGATGATGCGGCAAAGGGATGATGTGAAAGTAAGGATAGTGGAGATGAATGAACAGTTCATTCATGCATGTATGGGTGAAGGTAGCGAGAAATGGTTCTTTATTGCTGTTTATGCATGCCCACAAGAAGAGAGAAGGGGTGCTCTGTGGGAGGGCTTAAACAATATTGGGAGACGAGTGAATGGGGAGTGGCTGGTGGCTGGGGACTTTAATGAAATTGCATATCCATGTAAGCAGAAAAGAGGGGCACGGGTGAATGTACACAAATGTAACAAGTTCAGGAGGCAGTGGGAAGAGTGGCAGCTTATGGATCTAGAAATGAAGGGGCCTAAATACACATGGAAAGGGCCTAAGAGGAGAGGATATGACAGGCTCTACAAAAAATTAGATAGATGTTTGTGCAATATTCAGTGGCAAAGAAGATTCCCTGAAGCCATAGTAAGGGTGGGAGCACGAATTTACTCAAACCATCACCCCCTATTAATTGACACAAGACCAAATCACAACTATGCTAGGAGGAGACCTTTCATATTTGAAGCAGCTTGGCTAGCACATGAGAAGTTTGAGGAATTCATGGATGAAAAATGGGAAAATGAAGTGGATGTATTAGAAGCTCTCTGGAGGCTACAAGGGAGCCTCAAGTGGTGGAACAAAACAGTGTTTAGAAGAGTAGAGCAGAGGAAGAGAGAGCTGAACAGAAAGATTGCAGAAATACAGCAAAAAACAGAAGCCCAAAGAGAGGAGGAGCTGCTTAGGGAAGAAAAGCAGCTGCAAGATGAGCTGGCTGAGACCTTAAGACAAGAAGAAATTATATAGTACCAAAAATCAAGGGGGAGGTGGATTAATCAGGGGGACAGGAACACTAGGTACTACCATATGAAAACCCTGGTGAGGAGAAAAAGGAACAAGGTTGTGATGCTCAAGAATAATGAGGGAGAATGGCTAACAGAGGAAAGCTGCATAAAGACCATGGTAACAGAATATTACCAAAAGTTGTTTGAGGAGGAAGAAGGGAACAGGTGCTGGCACATCACAAAGCAAGGTTGGGGGGAAGTTGATGTGAGACAGATAGCTAGCATTGGAAGAATGCTGAAGGATGAGGAAATTCTTAAAGACTTCTTCCACATGGGGGCTTCAAAGCACCAGGTGAAGATGGGTACCAATCCATGTTTTATCAGCACAAGTGGGCAAGAATAGGTGGAAACATATGTGAGGTGTGGGAGAATCCAGAGAAGGTTAAGGAAATCAACAAGACTCTAATTGTGCTAGTCCCAAAAGTAGATAGCCCGGAAACAGTAGCAAGCTTCCGGCTAATAGCACTATGCAATGTGATATACAAAGGAATCACAAAAATACTAGTACAGAGAATGAGAGGAATCATGAGTAAGCTGACTTCACCACATCAAGCCAGTTTTATAACAGGATGCAACATCCACGACAACATTGTCATAGCAAAGGAGGCAGCGCACCAGATGAATAGAAAGAAAGGAACTAAGGGCATGATGGTGATCAAAATAGATCTAGAAAAGGCATACGATAGGATGAGTTGGGACTTCATAATGGGAATACTGGATGAAATAGGCGTACCAGCACATATCTCAAGACTAATAAGGGCATGTATCTCAACTGCAAGCATGTCAGTACTATGGAATGGTGACAAAGGAATCAGCTTCCTCCCAACAAGAGGATTAAGGCAGGGGGATCCATTATCGCCTTACTTGTTCGTTCTGGGGATGGAAAAGCTAACACACATGGTAGTAGATTGCATAGAAAGCGGACTATGGAAGCCACTGAAGTTTGGAAGGAACGGGGTACAAGTTTCACACCTACTGTTTGCTGATGACCTGCTGATTTTTTGTGAAGCAGATGTGGGTTAGCTATGCAATGTTCTGGACTGTCTGGATACGTTTAGCAAAATGTCAGGTCAGAAGGTAAACAAGTAAAAGACAAGTATCTTCTTCTCAAGAAATGTAACTAGAAGCAAAAGGGTGGAGCTGCAAACTGCGTGTGGTTTCCAAACAAAAGAGGAACTTGGGAGGTATCTTGGAGCATATATCACTAATGGAAGAACCACAAAGAATAAGTTCCAGTACATCATTAACAAGATGCGGGAGAGGTTAAATGTATGGAAACAGTAGAACTTATCCCTAACGGGCAGAATCACACTGGTACAATCCGTAACCTCCCACATGGAAACTCATGCTATGCAACATATACTACTGCCGAAAGGAGTCTGTAATGAGCTAGAAAAGATACAAAGGGATTTCATTTGGGGATCAACTGATGAAAGGAGAAGGATACATGCAGTAAACTGGGAGAAGTTGTGCAGAGAGAAAGAGTTTGGAGGTCTTGGCTTACGAGAGATGGATACGATGAATAGAGCATTACTAGGAAGAATTGTGTGGAGCATCTTCACTAAACCACAAAAAATGTGATCGAGGGTACTGGAGGCGAAATACGGGAGAGGAATGGATCTAAGAACGGAATGTTTAGTGAAAAACTCTGACTCTGGCCTATGGAAGGGATTGGCGAAGGTCATTGGGAAAATTGCATAGATATGCAGAGATGGAGGCACAGTAAACTTCTGGAATGACATCTGGCTAAAAGACATCAACAGCCTATACGAGAAGGCTTACAGGAAACCAACTGGTAGATTGCTGAGCTGCAAGGTAAAGGATCTAGTAAATGAGAGAGGGGACTGGGAAATGGTGTTCCTAAAGGACTATCTAGAAGAAAAAGACTTACTCAGACTGCAGGCAACTCCAGCTCCTAAACCAAACATGGGATCTGACACCATCAGATGGAAGGACGCTGATTCTAACAAGTACTGTGTGGCAGATATGTATAAGTACATGAGAGAAGAGGAAGGGATGATAGCCGAGGGAGTATGGAGGACAATATGGAGATGAAAAGGGCCTCTTAGAGTGCAAGTTCACCTGTGGAGATGCGCTCACGACCGCCTAATGACTGCTAGCAGAAGGGAGAAGTTGATGGGAAGCTCCCCATTGTGCCTCAGATGCCAGGAGAGGGAAGAAGACATTGTTCACGCGCTGAGAGATTGCAGAAAGGTAAGAGAGATATGGAAATCTTTGGGTGGAGTTACTGTTGACACCAAATTTTTCCAAGGCCAAATCAAAGAATGGATCACATGGAACCTAGAGAAAGGAGGAAGATGGGCGAACATGTTTGCAGCTACTTGTTGGTGGCAGTGGCATTGGAGAAACAAAAGCCTGTTTGAGGAAGGATATATAGAAACCACTGCACCGCATGAGGTAATAAGGAGGTATGTTTGGGAGCTAGAAAATTTTGGGGGAAAGGACAGGCCATTAACACGCAAAAAGAGGAGTATGGAGGTAAAATGGGACAAGCCACCTGCATGATGGATGAAGCTGAACTTTGATGGGGCGGCGAAAGGAAGCCCTGGAGTTGCAGGATGTGGGGGAGTAATAAGGGACTGGAATGGGAAATGGATAAAAGGATACATGAAGAACATTGGAGTGTGCAACGCCTACCATGCTGAGATGTGGGGGGTGCTATGGGGCCTTCGAACAGCAAGGGAATTGGGAATAGAGCAGCTGGTAGTAGAAGGGGACTCAAAAGCAGCCATAGCTATGCTAACGGAGCTGTGGAAAGGGGGAGATACTGTAGGAATAATCCAGGAACTTATTGCTGAGGTGATTAGGACCAGCTGGACGCTATCCTTTCAACACATGTACAAGGAAGGGAACAAGGTTGCAGATGAAATGGCAAACCGTAGTCTAAGTCTTAGCTTTGATTTAACTCTGTATGACAATGGTCCTGTTGGACTCCAAGACTTGGTGTGGGGTGACCACTGTGGCACCACTTATTCAAGACAACGATTGGTATAAATAAAAACGGACTGGGGTTTTCCCCCAAAAAAAAGAATATAAATAAATATAAATACTGTAAATAAGATATTCTAAAAAAATACAAATAAATATGAGAAAAAAACTTGTGAGGGATATTAAAATGAAGTAACAATAATCTTTAATCTTAACCATAAAACCCGATATATAAAACAATCGGTAAAATAATATCTTTACTTTCATATAATGGTTTACATTATTATAAATATATAGATCAAATAAAATATAATAAAAGAAGAAGAGGAAGGGTGTTGGAAGAATAAAAAGGGATTGTAATGTGAATATAAAGGCAGGCCTCCCGTATGTAGTCCCGCAACCTTTTTGGAGTAGGCTATGGAAAGCAAAGGTAATTCCTAGAATTAGTCACTTCATCTAGAGATGATAGATGCTGTTGCAATGAAAGTATCCTGTTTGGAACGAAGTGTGCAAGATCTCTTGCTTGCCCAATATGCGATGGAGAGGAGGAAACGTTGAAGCAGTTATTATTCATGTGCCTATGGGTAAGAGGGGTTTGGTTTGGCAGCCCTCTTTCAATTAGAATTGATAGAACAAGAACAATCTATTTTAAAAGATGCTGCTAGATATACTCCTCCAAAATACTGATTGGATAGAAGATAAAATTGCACTAATGATGTGGCTGCTGTGGTTAATTTGGAAAGGCATGAAAGATTTTATTTTTAACCACACTCATCCTGACCCAATTGCTATTCTTGAATGTGCTAGGAAAATGACCAGTGAATATTATTGTGATGTGCTGATTGAAAAGACCAAGACATGTATGCCAAACACCCAACATAGTAAATCATGTCTGCCCCTGACGTGAATAGGGTGAAAATCAATAGTGATGAGTCTTTTGAACCAAAAATAAATGATGTTGCAATAGTAATTTTGTGTAGGAATCATTTGGGTGAGTTCTTTATGGAGTTGCGGAGAGAAGATGAAGTCAAAATATGCATTTATGGCTGAGGTATTAGCAGAAAGATAGATGCTCATATTACTAGATGAGCTCCAGGTGCAAAAGGTAATAGTAGAAATGGATTGTATAGAACTAGTGGATTGCATAAACTGTAATAAAATTTTTTTGGGGTGAATGGAAAGGTGGCCTAATTGTTCAGGACTTAAGGGACTTGCTTTCATCAAAGGAGAACTGGTTGATGGATTTCTCTTCAAGAGAAGGGAATAAAGCAGCATATCATATTGTTGTTTGTGTCCAATAGGGGATGTATCCGGTTGGGTGGGTAAATGTACGAACATCCTCTCTAACTTCTCTTATTGCCAAAGATTTGTGTGATGCTCACAAGGCTAAAGCAAATACTTTTGGATACCCTCTTAGTGAGGGGATTGATTAGGATTTTTTCAAATCTTCGGGGGACAAGGGGTTGACCTCTGGAGGATATTATTTTTCTTTGCTCTAGTTTTTTTTATCAACAAACTACTTTTTCCAGTTCGTGGCTTTCCCTTCTTACGCTCACTATCCTCCATTTTCTAGATTGGGTCTCCTCATTCATATCTCTCTTTCACTCTCTCATCGCTGCCTCCATCTCATCTGAACTCACTCTCACTCACGACTCGTTGTTCGTCACCACTAGACCTCGCTTTCTCCTTCATCCCACCCTCTCCAACTGTTCACACACCACCGTTGGACTTAGCTATGGCTGCTCTTGGAATCATTTTTGCTGCCGTTGTTGCTGTTTCACCCTCCATGTCCGGCGAGATTTCTATTCTTCCTAAGAGCTGGGGTTGAGCCTAAGCCTCATTTGACAGAGAGTTCATCGAGCCTCAATTCTCCTCCTTAAACCGCTGTTGGTCTATTATGGAATGTTATAATACTGTGGTTGTGGAGTTAGATTGCAATACTTTTCCGTGATAGAACTTTGTGATTGGATTTGCTGAGATCAATTTTTAGCTTCATTCAATTTTTCTAGCTCATAAACTATTAGAACTGATAGTTGCAAAATTTGAGTAGTATTGATAAATATTATTTTTTGAAATGGCCGATTTATGTCTCTGTTGAATCCACTCATTATTGATTTGATTATTTCAGAGAGGTCAGAATGAACTTACATTAGTGAAAGGTAACGATGGTAGAGTCATATCTCTTGGGAGGCATTTTTATGATTAATTCACCTCCTTACTTTCATTTCACCATATTTCAATTAAATTGATAAGAAAATCAAAATAAACAAGAATTTAAACAATGATGTTTATTTACAATACGATACCAAAACCATTTTTTTCCTAAATTTTGTGAATTAATTTGTTAATTAAATATCTAGAAACACTTAAACTCTTTAAAGATCGACCTTGAGATTGTGCCACTATTTGCTTAATTTTGAGTATTAAATTTAATCTTTAAACTACAAGAGATCAGGCATCATAGCAGAAAAGTTTTCGTTTCGTAATTGACAAGTGGTCTTATGTTACTGACAACTTTTGCAAAGGGATTGACAAGTGCTTTTATACCACTGACAACATAAATTTTCCGTTGCGGTGCTTCTATTGTTCCATTGAGTTGGTTGATAACTTTTCTTATCGTATTGACAACTCTAACAAACGAAATGGCAAATTTTTTTATGCTTTCCACAACATCTCTTTTAGGGTTCATATGTTGTTCTATCGAGTATTGAAAAACCAAAGTTCCTAACGTATTGACAATTTTTACAAAAGGATTGACAAGTGTTTTTATGTTATTGACAACTTTTTCGATGTAATGCCTTTGTTACTTCGTTAAGTTGGTTGATAATTTTTCAAATGGTATTGACAATTCAAAAAATGTAATGACAACTCCATTAAATTGTTATAGTAAATATTGTTATTGAAGTTATTAACACCTTTACAAATATTGTTATTCGCATTATAAGAGTTGTTAATAACATAAAAACACATTGTCAATCCTTTTGCAAAAGTTGTCAGTAAAGTGGTTTACTTACGTATTGAAAAACGTTATTTACTTACATGTGTTATATATTTACATGCAATATATTATTAAAGTGGTTTGGTGACCCATTGATCACAAATTTTTTGGGAACCAAGGTGGGGTGGATCAAATCCCACCTCTACCACCTTGGCTCCCATTTAATTTTAAAAAACTGATATGCCCAAAAACAGCCACCCGGTCACCAAAGTTTTGACCAAGTGGCTACTGCCGGCACCATCAAACCGCTGGAGCTCCAATGGCCGGTGAGGGTGCGTCATTCCCTTTTTTTATATATGAGGGGTATCTTTTCACATGAATTCTCAAAACTCTATATACTAACAACTACCTATTATCATTTTCTTTATTCATACACTAAATGGGATTTGAAAAATTCAAGAAGTATTTATCTATCATTTTCCCTATTTATTTTGTTAGATCAATAAATTAAATCTAGAAATCCGTTGGTTTTTCTTTGAAAAATTGTAAGGAAGATGAAGAAGACAAGGGTTTTATTGTATTTTTATATTTCAAAACTAATTCCTTTTTTCATACATTACATACTCCTTATAGTCTTTATGACAGGGCAACAATTAAATACTTTTTTAATGTTAAATATAAGTAATCAATTAATTCATTAACTACTATTTTTCAATTGCCATTAATTGAGTTTTAGTGTTTTCTAAATAGGCTTCTTGAAATCCACATTATTTAAAGAGGGTAAAAGTTGAAAAATTTTAATTTAGGACAAGATTAATAATTAACTACCATTTTTTTTATAAGTGAGAATGTTATAGTGGACAAATTGCAATAAAAGCTTATGGATCCAGAAGTGATGTTTTTTATTCTTTTACTTGGAGGGATCTTGTTAAGAGTTATGAAGGGACATTCCTTTCAGATTGATGTATCGAATTGGGATGAGATATGTGATTTTCATTAAAGTGTAGGGTGTTTGGGCTTTAAACTTACATAGGAGGGAGGATTTGGCTAAATTATTTTTGGAGAGTGACTGTTACAGTTTCTTCAACTTGTCACATCACTGTATCGGGTTTGTTTGTCAAGATGATTATAAAAATCAAAAGTAAATTTAACAGTGTTTTTTTATAAAATGAGATAATCTCTTTTATATATTTATCTCGACTGGCGTAAAAATACTTTTCTACTCCATTCCTATTTGAGGTACAGATAAGGAAAAAGTTTTTTCTCATCTTTTCAACGGACAGGAGGTACAGTTATCTTAATGACCAAATATGCTAAAACCCCTTCCATTATATTTTGGGAGAATTACCCAGAAGTCCCAAACAACAGAATTAACTATAAAATAGTCCCAAAGATTCAAAAAATTATTATGAGGTCCCAGGAGTAGCTGCTGAGGTTGTCATTAACAACCTTAGTAACCTTCATTAACAACTTCAACAGTTACTCCTGGGATTTCATGATAATTTTGGGATCACATAATTCTCTTACTTGAGACATATGTGTAATTTCCCCTTATATTTTCTACTTCCATCTCTGAATCTTTACCTCCATTATTTTCATCAAGAATTCATGATTCCAGTCAAACCGGGCTGGTGGAAAACGTTGACACTATGCTTGGATGGAAAGAAAACGAGGGAGGAAATAAAATTTGGAGAGAAAATAAGGGGAGAAATGACTTTTCTCTTGCTTGGATAAGAGAGAAAAAGT
>JANTPZ010083817.1:0-12301 GCA_025593235.1 Vachellia pachyceras
ATAATCTAAACCTAGACTCAATTAATCAATTAGGAATATTTAAAGTGCTTAGCTTGCATTAGATTTATAAAAGATCCTCTTTACATCCAACTAATTCCTAGAACCCTAGCAAACCAATTGAATTCAAGAGAATAAAGGAAAGTAATTGAATAGCAAAAGAGCTATAGTCCAATCACAATCCAAAGTACCAATCTAACACAAGTATCACAATCCAAATTATGTCAACCGATAGTAATTATCTTTCATACACAAAAATTATAACCTCTAGCAACCTAGAATTACAATTTGCACATACAAAGATTGGAAAGTGAAATTAAAATTTAGAGAACTCCCCTAATTGCTCAAGGTCTTCGGTTAGCTTTATCATCACCGGTGGATAATGAATCTAGCTACTCATGGTTGAATCAACTCCTCTGGTTAGTTGAAGCTCTATGGTCACGGAGAGAGTCGTTGTGGAGAGACGAAATTCGTAGTCATCTTTTTCTCTCCGATGAATGGAGAAATGGATCAATCAAGTGGACCCACAGTAGCGGTGTTGGTGGAATAAAATGGAGGTGTTGGGATGTGAGTCTTGATGAATGAATGGAAAAATCACCGGCTTCGCTGCGGGCTCCTGTGCGTCGTGTGGCATGGATCTGTCTGTGGTGGCTGACGAAAGAGAGAATCAAAGATTCAAGAAAAAAATTGGCGTCCGA
Source organism: Vachellia pachyceras (assembly GCA_025593235.1). Classification (NCBI taxonomy): domain Eukaryota; kingdom Viridiplantae; phylum Streptophyta; class Magnoliopsida; order Fabales; family Fabaceae; genus Vachellia; species Vachellia pachyceras. The sequence continues at coordinate 696 of JANTPZ010083817.1, forward strand.
ATGGATGTGGAGGCATGGCTGTATATGAGGATTGAAGGGAGAACGGATGAAGTGGCCCCTGGTGTCTGTTCGTGGTGGCTTGTGAGGGTTGATTAATTAATGGGTGAATATGTAGTATAAGGTGTGGCGGCTGGAGATAGTTTTTGGAATGGATAAAAAAATGGATCCAGCTCCCCCTTCTCTCCTCGGCAGCTGGAAATGGATTTAGGGAATTATGGCATTTTTTTCTTCCCCCCACGTGAATCTGGAGGCGTGAGAGAATAATAATGGATAAATGGAAATTGGGTCCAGGAGGCATGTGGTGGCTTGTGGACTAATGGATGAATAAGGTGGAATGAATTAATGGGTAATTGTGTGCATGGCCCAAGTGTAAGAATTTGCTCCAAGAAGCCCAACGTGAAAAGGAATGAATAATTGAAACTTCCATATGGCCCAATGTGTAAATGGTTTCCCTACATATTCAACAATTCAAAATAATTCAAAACTCCTAAAAATGATATAATTGCCCTTTTCAATAATAATTAATTAATTAGACCCAATTAAGCCAATAATGAGTGATCATGGACTAAGATCAGGCACTAAAATTATATCAAATATTGAGGTTTGTCAACTATAGATAAGAGAGAGAATTCTAAGTAAAAATGACCACAGGGTAAAATGGTCATTTGGTACAAATGACAAGGGTAAAATTGTCATTTTGATTAAAAAGGCCCAGGGCATAAATGTCATTAAATAGTAAGGCAAAAAGGAAATTAGTGATGAAAGACCAAGGGCAAAGTTGGAATTAAAAAAGAATAGAAAAAGTAAGGCATTTTGATAATTATGAGAAAAGTAATAAAGAATAGAAAAAGTAATGGCATTTTGGTAATTAAGGAATTTTGAAGGTCTGGACGACCGAGAAATATTTATTTGAGGTACTATTCGAGACCTGAATAGAGAAAAGTTAAGATGGATTCTAAAGTATTTAATAAAATTATTATCCAGTATCCGGTAATGGCGATTCCTTATATTGGAGAAGAAAATACCCAAAACCCCCAAAAAAGGATTTTCTTCAAAAATTAATTATGGAAAATCTAGGAAGCAATTTGAGGAACAAAAAAGGGCTAGAGTATCAGGGAAAATTCTAGGAATTTTTAATGCCCTAAAGTCAAATTGCTCATCGGAAGCATGTTTTACTATGTTTCGCCAGGGATAGGAAACCTTGATAAACTATGAGCAGTGCCAGGGGTATTTTGGGAATAAAGTGGTGCAATATGAGTAAGGGATATGGGGAGATGAAATGAAGAAGAAAATATCTCCAGAAAAAGTAAAAGGGATTTACTGGAGAAAAGTTACTTTTACTGGGGGTAAAGTAACTGGATAGTAATTGGAGAACAAATGATTTAGCTAGCTTACTGGATAATAAATGATTTAGTTAGCTTAACTAAGTCATTAAGGGAGTAGTTAAGAGCATTAAATGCTACTTTTAACTAAGCCGCAAGAGCTTGACAAGTGGCAAGATCTCAAGCATTAAGGAGGAAACTTAGCCATTGAGTTTAAATCCACACCATTCAATATTTTGTGAAGGGATTTAATTAGCCAATTTCTCTCTTTTCTCTATCTCAATGCCGCCACCTCTCTCCCTCTCTATGGTCTGAAAATTTCTCCCACCCAAGAGTTCCCATTTTCGCCATTTGCAAGCCAAGAAGAGGAAGAAGAGAAAGCTCACACATAAGGTAATAAGTTGAGCACCCAAATCAACATATTTTCATAAGTCTTGCAACCTCTTTCACCTTTCTATTGGTTTGATTTCTTGAATGAGTCTCTATTTTTGAAGATGAGAGGCTAAGGTTTCAAAAGATGAAAATGAAAATGAAAGGTTTTAGATGTAACCAAAGGTTGCAAGCTTCTCTTTAAGAAGTAAAGAGTAGTTTAATGAGAGTTGTTGATTGATTTGGTTATGGTGTGAAATTTTGGAAACCCTAAGAGTTTGGGGGATGTGCCGTCCCTTTGGGGTCTTGAGGGGGAAAGATGTGTTTGAGTTATTTGATGCTTGAATGATGATTTGGAAGAAGGAAAAGGCAAGAATATATGAGAAAAAAGTTGAGAAAACCAAACTTCCCTCTTTATTCTATTTTTTTTTGAAAAATCAAAAGAAATAGAGGGAGTGAGATTTTGATGATTCTAATGCTTTGAATGGCTTTAGAATGAAGTTTTATCTAGGGTAAAAATAAGGAATGGTTTTGGCAAGTATTAGGGACCATAAAATCAAGTTTTGAACTTGCAAGGGTCTTAAAAGTGCAAGAGAGGATTTTATTGCGTTTTTGCAAGTTTTCTTGCATTGTAATGTTTGGAAATTCATGTGTATATTATTACATGATCTTTAGGAAGTTAAGACGCCAAAGCGCTAGTGGGCAAAGGTTATCCAAGAGAACTTCAAGTGAAAAGGGAAGCTAAGCTAAAGAGGTAGCTTATAACTATCCATCCAAGAACAATGAGGAGGTATCATGAAATAAAATAAATGTTTGGTGGTCGGAAATGAAAAGAGACATCATTGATTTTTTGGTGAGATATCTCACCTATCAAGAAGTAAAGACAGAGTAATGGAAGCCACCGGAATGTTGCAAACTCCGTCAATTCTAGAATGGAAGTGGGATAGTGTTATAATGGATGTTAGTGTTGAATTGCCAGAAACGATGGACTCTAATGTAATTTGGGTGATTGTGGACCGAATGATGGAATCGGTATAAGTTATGGTAACGTAAGCAAAATTGGCTATTAGAGAATAATCTAGCCGCTCAAAATATACTGAGAGAGTGGATGCTGGAGTTGAAAGGGAACTGGAATGTATATTTGTTATTAACTGAATGTTACCATTCCAGTATCCAGATGGTGTTTTGAGAAGCCTAGTATATGGTAGGAGATGAAGATTTCCATTATGCTATTTTAGAAAGATGAGTCTAAAGTGTGTTAGACCATTTCAATTATTGGAAGGAATTAGACCCGTCATCTACCATTTAGCTTTACCCTCAAAATCTGAGCTTTGTCCATGATGTCTTTCACATTTCTCAGTTAAACTCTCTCAATAGAGCGGATATATAATTACTAAAGTATGAAGTATATATTGAATGATTCACAGAGAGATAGATGAATAGAGTTATTCTTGGAAGCTTTTCAATATGTACATTCTCTCTTGCTCCGTCTTGAGTGCATGGCCATTTAAAGAAAGTAAGGATTGCTGAACCCTCGGAAGAAACTGTGGCTCTGCAATTCAAAGATCAAGTGCTAGCCAACCAAAGTCTAATCTGAAAGAAAAAGGCAAGGGACTCTTGATCACTACCTCTCAATCAGTACCCTCAGTGCCTAATGCAACAAATTCAGAGACAGAAAGTAAGGGGGCTTCACCAGAAGTAATTGCTTCCTCATTAAAAGCAAAATCAAAGGGAAAAGGGAAGAAGAAAGGATGCACACCAACAGAACTTCCAAGGGCACCAAAAGGTTTTAATACTTCATCAGTATTTATTTCTAATCCATCTACATATGAGGTTAAGTTAAAGAATAGACCTTTGTGCCCTACTGTTCATGTAGATCTTAAGGAAATTGATAAGTTGGGAATCAAAGTGTCAGAATATCTTGAACATTATAAGCCTATGATAGAGATTAAAGATAATTTTTGTCCTGAGATAATTAGAATCTTCTACAACAACGTGTACTCTACTTCTGTGACCAATGAAGAAGGAGAAATTGTTTCTTATTCCATGCTTACAAAGATGAGAGGGAAAGAAATTTCAATTACCCCTGATACTTTAAATGGTTTTCTTGGAACAACATAGTATGTTGAAAAGTTGTCTACTTTATCTGATGAAGAGATAAATAATTTATTAAGGCCGATGAGTCTTTTGTTACTTTATCCTTTGAGCCCTCTGCCATGCCCCCATTCCAAAGAGTTATTCACTAAATCTACTCTAGATATTTAGTGAATAAAAGTGGAAATTACGCTCACCTTGCTTCTATGGACTATCGTAATCTAGCATGGATAATGAAGAAAGAAAGGAGGAATATAGGAGAAATGGTATTTGATGAAATGTGGAGGTTTATGCATTCAGGATCAAAGAGAATTACAGTGCCTTATCCTTGCCTAGTATCCTTCATTCTGAAAAGCCTCAAAATTTGGCATATCTTAGATAAGGTAGTTGAGCCAGTTCAGTTTGGACAAGCTCATCTTCACAGAGTGAACATTGATGTTATAAGTGCTCAGCCTCAGCCTTCTAAGAAAAAGAAAAGGACAACATCAGCCACCTCCCGAGGACAAGATGAAGCTCAGTTATCTACTCCCCCTCATGACACCCCCTCCATCCTTTGTTGAGGCTTCCATTCATCATTTTCTAGGAAATGAGTTTCAGAAATAGGGAGAGTCATTTACTGCCACCTTCCGTGTTGAGATTAAGACCTCTGTGATCAATATTCTAAAAGCCACAGCAGAACATTCTCAGGAGCTTCACTTGACGTGGCTATAGGGACATTGTCTTCCACGGTTGATTCTCTCAGGGAAACAGTTTCAGCTAGACTTGCTTCTCTTGAAGATTCAGTGGTTCATTTAAACAGAGGGTTGCATCTCTTGAGGAAACCTTTCGGGGATCTCAATCTTAGCCTCCTCCTCATTCCTCAGAGGCACAACCCTCTTCTCCTTCTCCTGAGGACCCTCCTGCAGATGCTGTGGTGGCCATGATAGATTTCTCCTCTTCCATCTTGAACCCAGAGCCACAGCCCATTCTTGCACCCCCAATATCCTCTATGGTTCCATCTAATCCCTCCATTGATGTTCCTCAGCCCACTTCTAATCCTACCATTGATGTATCTGAGCCCATTCTTAATGCACCTCCCTCTTCCTAAATGACCCTTCTTGTTGATGACAAAAAGGGGGAGAGAAATCATAATCTGTCAGAATCTGTCTCTATTACTAAAAGCTTATTTTAATTATTGTTTTTAACTGCTTTTGTACTCTTGAAATTTTCTTGGAATTTATATGAACTTGTTGGTTATTGATTTTGTCATATGGTTCTGCCATTTAGCTTTTGAATCTATCATATTGCAACTTCATAATTCCCGATTTATAGTTGTGTCATCATCAAAAAGGGAGAGAATGTTGATACCTTGTTTTGATGTTAACAAAATGGATATCTTATGCTGAAGGAATTATGAAATTGAAAATAAGTTTTGGAACTGGTACAAGTTGTTGTTCAAAGTGTTAGATCAGTACTTGCTGAGTATACTCAAGTATTAAGTTAAAGGGTGAATGATACTCGAGCATTAGATCTCAATGCTCGAGCATTGTAACTTGGAAAATGTGTTTTTAAGCAACACTCTAACTTAACACTCGAGTAAAGCCTTCGAGCATTTCCAATGCTCGAGCACTGGCACGCAGTGCTCGAGTATCAGGTTGAATCATAGCACTCAGACAATGCTATAATGCAGTACTTCAAGTATTGGCTGAAAGCACAGCCAATGCTCTAGCACTAGGAACACATGCTCGAGTATTGGGTTTTTGAAAATGCTTCCTGTCAACACTCTAAGTATTTGCTGAAAGTAAAGCCAATGCTCGAGCACCAAAACTCAGTGCTCGAGTGTTGACAGTTTTTGTCAGCACTTTCAATCAGTACTTCAAGCATTGGCTGACAGTAGAGCCAATGCTCGAGTACTAGTAACGCAGTGCTCGAGTAGCCTTTTCTTAAGTGTTGTCGTGCTTTACTCAAGTAAAAGCTTCCAGCAGAGCCAATGCTCGAGCACAAGATCACAGTGCTCGAGTATTGAGGTTTTTCTCATAACACTGGAAGAGAATACTACAAGTATTGACTAAAAGTATTGCTAATGCTCGAGCACTAACTTCCAATGCTTGAGCATCGGGCTCAAATTTTTTACTGTTCACTTATACTTCTTAAGAATGCTCTAGCACTCATTGCCAACACTCTTTATGCTCGAGCATCTTTAATTTATCACTCAAGTATTAAGTCTTTTTACTACTCTTCTACACAATACTTTCTCAGAACACTAGAGTAAGCTCAAGAAGCATTAACAACATTTGAGTGCTGTGACTTTACATTCGAGTATTCAGATTTTTTTAAAACACTTTCATGCTATACTCGAGCAGTGTGTCAAAGCATTGAACTTTTCTTTGAAAGTTTTTAAGCAATACTCGAGCATTGAAATAGATATGCTCGAGCACTACTCTTCTGACAGCTTTTATTACTGACACATTTCAGCTACGCTATATACCTACTTTCCTTATCTATGTATCGACATTTTAAATACTATCCATTTTCATAATTGCAAAACCTTGGAACATTAAATAAGGAAAGAAGCTGAGACGTATTCTGAGACTCGGAGACTTTAACGTTCATCTGCGCCATCATCATTTTTTTTAAACTGCATTAAATGCTGCATTAATGGCAAACCAGATGATCGTTGTTAAGAGTAAGGCTATTAATGGAGTCTAATAGACATCTCATTACTTCTCAACTATAAAAGGTCAAGCATTCAATACAGAGAAGACAACGAACACTCTGAGCATTCAAAGTCATTTATTACATTCTCTGTAAATCTTTCAATATTCCTTCTGTATTTCAGTATTAGCTATTTACTCTTTTGAGAGAGCTTCTTTGAGCAAAATATTTACTGTAAAATTGTGAGAATCTCAAGGTTGGGCCTTGAGCTTGTTTGGCTGAATATGAGATAGAAAACAGAGGGTGTTTCACTCTTTTTAAGTGAAAAGTGAAAGGGGGAGTGAATTCCTTTTGTAAAGGCTTGTGAAGCCTCAAATTGCTGTTGATAGTGAATTTGGAAATCTCAGAGGTGCTCTGAGAACTGGACATAGGTCAAGTGGACCGAACCAGGATAAATCTCCGTGTTCATCATTATTCTTCTCATTCGGTAACTTTGCTCTTACTTTGTGATTTAAGTTTTGAAAATTTTAATCTGACCAATTCAACTCCCTCTTGATCAAATCCTACACTAACATAAGAGACCATTTGCCCTAGTTTAGGTTTACCCAAATATTAGTGCTCAAATTTGTAACTTTTTTCACTTTTGTGCCTAATGGTTCCAAAATTAGTATCTAACTTGTACCCTACATAATTTTTACTTCTAAACACATAGGGACCATCAAAATAGACAATTTCCCACTCTTTCCTCATGCCATGTTCAGACCGAAATTTCCCAATTCCAACCACAATACACAATCAACTTCCAATCCTCACCAAAACATGTTAGACTCTTACTCCATCCTACATAAACTATTTATCACACCATTTCTATAATCTTAACGTCATTAAAATACCAAAAATGCATCTTAACCAAATCAGGGAAGTCAACAAAATCATAAAAACTTAACCAAATACCAAGGTACTTGGTTTAAATCAAAGCTCATACTCACCTCTTTCCTTTTCTAGAGCTTGTTATTGATTCTTCCAATCTCTACACTTCTTGGGCAACACCAAAATCCTCTTTTTACAGAACTAAAACTAAGCAATGTTACTCTTGATTGGAGGAACAAGTTTTGTGAAGGCATTTTGAGCTAGAAATGTGGTTTTAGGGGTGATTTTGCTTGAAGTCTTCTTTCTCTCTCCTTGCTCTGTCTAGACCAACTTTGAAGCTTGAAGATGGGGTTTGAAATTTTTCTCTATCTCTTTCTTTTCCGTGCTGGCAGAAAATGAAGAAGATAGGGGGATATTTTGTGGTTAAATGATGTGTTTTCTTAATTCACTAATAATAAACCACTACATGTACCCTTACTTTTCATTTTCTTGTTTGCTAATTTGGCAATTGTGTGTGTGAAAATGTGCAGAAATTGCCTTCCTTATTTTCATATTCAAGTATGTCCTCCTTCATTTTGGGCTCAAATTGGGTTGTTTGTCCAATTACCTCTAAAATGAATCCAAGAATAGGGAAAAAATATAGGTTTAAGGGGTAACTATATCATGGTTTTAATCACTTAGGTTTAGGCTAAATTTATACTCTATCATCCTTAACTCTAGTTCATTAGAAGAACTTATACCTCTCATAAAATCTCCTATCATTACGATACTTAAATTAGTCTTTCAAAACTTGGGATATTACAATTCCTCCACAATATAATAACTTTTGTCCTTAAAATTTAGAAAGCATACCTTAAGACATAAATTTTGGATACATTTTGAGTTACCTCCAGAGGAGGATGATGATATGGGTGCTGAGACTTCCAGAGCCGAACCATGCGGAGAGGGCGGAGCAGTAGAGGGGACTCAGGAGGAGGATGCTGCTATTAAGGTGGATTCCGAGGGTGATTTGGAGATGCAAGGGGATGCTTAGTTTTTTTGCATGTTTTTTCCCTTGATTTTCTGGATATTATTGAACTTTGGTACAGTTGTGATGCGGATTGGATATTTTATGTACTTTATTTTCGCAGCTGTATATATATATATATGGATTTTTCCTGATGCTGTTTTCCGGATTTCGTTGCATGTGTGCTTGATTATTCAATATTGCTTGCGAATGCCACACACATTGATTTGTAAATCTTACCTTCCAACATTGAGGATAATGTTTGAATTAAGTGTGGAGGAGATTTAGAATTTGGAGTGTTCCCAAGTGATATTTTTTATTTTAGCATGCAACTGAAATTCATTGAAGGATATTGTGGGGCTATTTTTGTCTTAAAACTTTTGAAATTTCAAGTTTCTTTTTCAAATTTTTTGAAAAAGAGAGGAATTGAACACAAATTTTGTTGTCTGACCCTTTTTACCGCAACCAATTATGTTGTTCACCGCGGCGAAAGTCCTTAAATAAGCAGTTCAACCTCTCGGGTGAGGTTCGCCACAACCATCTTATGGTTGCGCCGCGGTGAAAGTCACAGGCACACAGAACCACCTCTCCGGTGTGGTTCATCGTGACCAACTTATTGGTTAGCCACGGTGAAACCTTGGTGCTAAAAAAATATAATAAAAAATTAAATAGGTTATAGATTACTTTTTGAAATAAAAGTTCCTCTCACCTTTAATGCCTTTAACATTCCTGAGCAAAGCTTATGAAAATGTAAGTTTCATAGCCAATGCATTCGAAGGTTGATTCATGAGCCTAAGGATCAAAGTATTTGGTTAATAGTATTTTTTGAGTTATTAGTAATTGATAAGCGCATATCAGTTGTGAATTTGCCTTTTGTAATTTTGGTTCTTGAGACTGTTTAATTGAGACATTAGCCTTGTCGTGAGGATAATTGGTCCTAATTTCATTTGATTAGAGTAGGTCTGTCCTGATTTGTAATCTCTCTAGAACTTGTCTTGATTCTTAATCGAAGCTTTATGATCCAATATTTTGTGAAAAGGATAGAGGCCTTCATTTCAAAACCTTTCATTTAGTCCAAACACAAACCCTTCAATATTTCATCCTTTGCTACTCCTTTGAGCCATGACTCTTGAAAACTAGCATTTAAAAAATCTATCCTTAAATGTGCAAGTATATGTGAAAGAGCTATGTATTTGAGCATTTTGCTTATTTAAAAAAAAGAAAGAGAAAAAAGAAAAGAAGAAGAAGAAGAAGAAGAAGAAGAAGAAGAAGAAGAAATATATATATTATATATATAAATAAATGTCTCTTGAGTCTTGCAAAAAGCATTTATTCTATTTTTTCAGTGCTGTGTATTCAAGAATTTCATTTCACTTCATTATTTCATTCCATTAATGTTAGAACCCATCATCCATCTTAAACCTTTAAGCCCTCTTGATTCATATTATATTGATCTTGCGGTAGAGATGTAGAAAAATTACAAGCCTATGGTAGAGATTTGAATGAGTAGACCATGAGGGAAAATTGTCCTTGCTTGGTGAGCTGAGAGAGACACTTCTACCTTTGGAGAGGAAGTCTTCTTTATTCGGTCTCTTGAATTGAAATTTTTTAAGGATTAATTCATAATTGACTTTGCCATTATCATTGCTAATCCTTTGATGAATGTTTTTACCAAGTGCTGTAGTCCTGGACTGATGAGTACATTTCCCAAATGCATTTATTGTTTTTAAGTTTTTGAAGAAGCTTTATCCAGGAGTACAAAGGTTTAAGTGTGGGGAATTTGATTGAGTTTTATTTGTATTAATTTTCTACTTGAATTTTCAGAGTCTTAGAGTCAATTTTAGCCCATACATGACCTTTTTTGCTTAAATGTAGATTAGGAGTTATTGATTTGGATTAATGTGATTTTGGGCGCCTATGCAATGAATAACAATTTATTGTGCCTAAATTGCATCATGAGCAAATGATACTGCCCATATTTGCTATTTCATTTCAGGAACTCCTTACAAAAGGCCAAGGGAAGTAGCTCTAGAAAATTTCACCGCGGCCAAAGTTCAATCAAGCAGACAAAGAACTCTCGGGAGAGGTTCACCGCAACAAAACCACAAGTTCACCGCGGTAAATATCACGTATCAGCACCAGATTTTTACTCCAGATGGAAATTAACCCGACCCAGCTTTAGAGATCTGACTCATGACGGTTTCTAATGCTAAATTAGGTCATTTTTTGAAAAGAAGAGAAGGAAGCGGAGGAAGGAAGGCAGAAACACACACTCTCATATTTTCTCTCATCTTCACACTCCCCAAACCCTACCTTCATCCCTTACCTTCACCATTCATCCATTCATCATGCTTCACTCATCCATTCGGAGCCTGTTTCCATCATCTATGAGGAGCTGAGCATCTCTATCCTCTTGAAGATGGAGTAAGCCGGAGTTCAAAGTGACGAAAGGGGAGTATTTACTTTCAATCTGTATTTACATTATAGATTACTTAGAATCTGAGTTGGACTTAGTGATTTGTATGTAAATACTTGGTTTCGGTTGAGCAAAACTTGGATTATTATGTATTGAGTTGTTTTGTGATTGACAAAGCGAAATGGAGTTCATTTTGCTTATTCAATGAAGTCTTGTTGTTCTCTTCTATCATCCTAGTTGTGCTTGGTTTTAGAGTTAACATGCATGGAGTTGATTTTGTCACTTTGCAATTTCCGTACACACACTAAGAGCGCTTCAAGGATTTTATGGAATGGAGTTCATTGCATGTTATTCGTAACCTAGACAAGCATTTTATAGATGCTAGAATTCTATATCCATCGAACTTTAAATGTCCAATACCCTCAATTATTTTTCTAGGTACATCTAACATCTTAAAGTATTTTGTTGTGTATTTAGCACTCTAAATTATATTTTAGGTGTATGCAACACCTTAAAGTATTTTTTTATACATTAATCACCCTGAAGTATTTTTTAGATGCATCTGGTACTCAAAAACATTTTTAGGTCTATCTAGCACCACGGTAAAACAATACTTTATGGTGCTTCGAGTGAAAAATTTTAAGGGATGAAGCTTGTCCTCATGAACATACATTTTTCGGTTATTTTATGAATTGACCATAAATAAAATAATGCAACAAAAAATTATCTTAAAATAATATGTGACAATAAATATAATTAGTTCAACATGCTAGATTAATTTTTTTTAATTGACTTTCTTATAATCTTATCACAAAAGATTTACTTTTGCATCTCCACTATTTGTTAGTTTGACTTGATTTGGAATCGAAGAACTATAAAACGACGTGTGTTAACT
>JANTPZ010083819.1:0-10967 GCA_025593235.1 Vachellia pachyceras
CAGCAAAATGAAAGCCACATGGGAAGCCATCAGGCCTAACAGGGGCATGTTACAATCATAACAGCTAACTACTTAAATAAAGATGAAATATCTAGTGCTTTCTGAATGCTACAGTTAAATTCATTTACTGAGACTTCTTACAGTGAACCACCTTTCACCAAAAATGCATAAAGCATACAATCCTATAAAAATGGAGGAAAAAACCACAGAAGTGATTGGATACCATATGGTATTCATAGATGCAATAACTTCCAAGACTTCCAGACGGCAAATTGAGAGGGTATCCAGTTTGAATAAATATCTGTTAAGCATCAAAACACTTTGAGAACATGACTATAATTTAGGCAAGGAGAACCCTTGAGAAGGAAAGAAGGATTTAAGTTTTACCTTAGGGTTTTTCTCCATCTCTTTAGTAAGATCTCCAATTGTTCCAGGATGTAGCCTAACATCATCCAACTCGAACTTGTAAAATCGTTACATGGCAAAGGCAATACCAGCAGTGGAATCGTTAGCAGAAGACGAGGAGGAGGAAGACAAGGACGTCGACGTTGGCGAAGATTCTAAATCGGAAATGGTGGATAAGATTTTGCCAGACCTAGAAGCAATGGAACGAGATGGAGATAAAATGAAACGCATAAGGAGTCCTGGCAGCAGAGGCTCGGCGATGTAGGATAATTTTGCCGCCGAATCGAGGCTCGGGAGATTTCGAGTGACTGAGCTCTCGGGGGGAAGGGCTTGGCGATTTCGACTGGCTGGATTTGGTAAAGTGCTTGTGGTGCGCTGGTGGCTTCGGCCTTGGAGACTGGGGGCGGGAATTTTACACTTGTGATAATTAGAACAAACAAGGGAAAATGAGGGGGAAATTGAAATTTGAGAAAAATCGAAAATAAGAGGGAAAGTAATCATGTGTATTAGTCCTCCAATATTTAAATAATATAAGAGAAAAATTTAAAAAAATAAGTATATTAACTCCTTTATCTCTCCAAAATTTCTTGTTAAAAATTAATATGGATAACTCAATATTATTATAAAAAAATTTCTCACTAAATTTGAAAAATTAGGGAGGAATATAATATTCCTCGCTAATTAGAAATTTTAGAGAGGAATAGCTAAATCGTCGGTAATTTTCCTTGCTAATTTGGAAAATTAGAGAGGAATTTAATATTCCTCGCTAAATTCCTCGCTAATTGTGTATTTTAGAGAGGAATATCCAAGTCGTCGCTAATTTTCCTCGCTAATTTGGACATTAGAGATGAATTTAATATTCCTCACTAAATTCCTCACTAATTGGGCTATTTAGAGAGGAATTTCAAAGTCGTCGCTAATTTTCCTCGCTAATTTATGATTTTCTAGTAATGATTGTACTGAGGCTATTAACCTAGTATCTCAGGGTTTCCATAGCAATCACCCATTCAACGATATTATATATGAGGCCCGTATGGTAATCTCTCAGGAAATGAAATATTGTATTACATCATGTTATAAGGGAGAACAACATATTATTTGATAGATTAGCCAAAGTAGTCCAAAGTTTGATGGGAAACGTTTGTTATTATGATCAACCCCTTTTGCTATATAGGAAGGGGCGATCAAGGAAGATCATTTGCATGTCTGACATTATTGTAATGTTTCTAACGCTTGCTAATGATATTCAGTTTCACTCAAAAAAAAACAAAGAAAGTCCCACGGAGAGGAACGGATCTCTATGTTGGGCCCAAAGGAGATTACTGCTGTGCTAGTATGTCGGCACTTCATCAGATTTTTCATGCATTTCGGTGTTGTAGCCCAATAAAACTAAACACCCACCTTAAGATTTTTTTTTTTAAAAAAATGTGCAATTTGCTATGAGTTTGTCAGAAATTGAATAGAATAATAATTTTCAACTTAATATTCATTATGATAAAAAAGAGTACAAAAAGTCTTTATATGGGTGACCCATAAACAAATAGATAATCGCAGGATCTAATCCCCTTGAAAACACATGTGTTTGTTTGAGAAGTTCATAGAGAGAAATGAGTTTACAGATTTCGAAGTATTTTACAGATTTCAAGATGGTTTTATGGATTTCGAGATGGTTTTAATGATTTTCGATATGATTTTTACAGATTTCGAGATGATTTTGTCTCGGTTTACATGCACTGTTTGGGAAACGTTGTTTCCAAACAAGCACTATATAATATGAAAGTACCAAGAAACACAACCAAACACTATTTAAAGAAGAAGAAGAAGAAGAAGAAGAAGAAGCAATGTTTTGCAGCAGTTATTTTGTTGCGTTTCTAATTGTTTTCACAGCTAAAAACGACGTGGGTAACAATTCAGCAAACCCATACTAAATCAGTTGTGACAATCAAATGCGTCGAAACCACCACCCACGTTAGTTAGTCAAACCCATTACAACATTAATAAATGTAGGATTTAGAGTGCATTTATTTCGTATAAAATGAACTTTTGGTCAGAATATAATGTATTTTGAAAAAATGAGTTACCAAACGCTATAGTTTGCAAGCAAACAGGCTTTTGGGTCTAAAATGGATTTTGGATCTCCAAAAGATGTTTACAAACGCACCCAAATGTATTCTAAACATAATGCATTCTACCAAAATGCATTCTTCCAACAGTTTTTCATATTGGTAAAGTGGCCTCAACAAATCGCTACAAAGCCAAAGCTGGGAATGATTCCAAAGAAGATGTAACGGTAGTAGTGTTTGAAAACCGCTACCATAATAATGTTAGCATTTAAAAACATTATTCATCATTATTAGTGACGATTCCTTGACCGCTAAAATTAGAAACGTGAATCCTTAGGGCTGCAATCGTATATGCATGGATGTATCTATGTGCATGAATGAAAGGGATATGGACAATGGACATGATAAAGGGAAAAAACATGTGTAGGGTCCTTATGAAGTCAAAAGTGAACTTTAAACACAGCAAATCCACACAATCAAAACTAAAATGCTTTAGTAATGTTTTTAATTCTTGTTAATTTCTTTGGTAACACATCTGTTTGATTCTAATTAGTCACTATACATGCCCAAGTTTTTTTCAAAAAGAAATATATGAATAATTAGAAGAGCATTACATCATATTGACGCAGTGCTTTGTCATGAAAATTATGAATTTGCAATCATAAATGTACATAGCTTTATTCTTCAGACAAGATGCAAAGCAAGAAATAAAGCAATATGTGCGACATAAGGTTGTCAACAAAGTTACTACAGTGAAAGAGATGCGAAAGTACATAGCTTTTAATTATTTGTTTTTCTTAATAGTCACTTTGATTGTCTTGAAATCTTCAAATTTACCAATTTTGACTAAAATAAAATATGTATTTTTTAAGGGGATAATTAATCTGTGATCCATATTCATTTTTAATCAGGTCCATATTTTTTTATCAGGTATTTATAATTTAGGGAGGATTGCAGAAAAAATACAATTAAAATTTAGAAATGATAAATCAAGGTTTTTAATTTGCCTAATTTCAAATCAGAAGCAGTGGTTAAATAAGAATTTCAAAATGTAAATGAAAATACGATATTACCCTGAAATGTTTTTTAAAAAACAAAGGGAAAGAAGATGCATGTATTTAAAAGGGGATTAAAGGAAGAGGAAGAATGGTTTCTTTTGCATTTAGTTTCACACTCGAAGAAAGGAAGAGGAAGAATGGTTTCTAATGCCTGGAGGAGTTCTTGGTCTAGTGTATCTCTGTTGTGAGGAAGAGGAGAATGTTTTACATGTGCTTTGAGACTGCTGATATGCAAGAGATGTATGGTCTAGAGCTGTTCAAGTCTCTCATATTGCAAGCTTCTTTTCCTGTTCTTTGCGGGATTGGATTGCAATGAATCTGAAGAAGGACATGAGTACATGTTCTACTGGTAACTGGGACCTTGTTTGGGGAGTGGCATGTTGGCTCTTATGGACATGGAGGAACAAGTATATTTTTTATGATCATTTCATTAAATCTGTTAATCCCTATAACACGATAATTGCTACTTGGAAATCATTCGTTCAAGTTGATGACGTTTTGCACCTTCAACCTGAATCATTACACGGTCAAGCTAATAAGTGGAGACCTCCAGATAGAGGATGTGTTAAAGTAAACGTTGATGGAGCTATGGCCCGATCCTCTATGAGGGCAGGATGCGGAGGTGTCATAAGAGACCACTCGGGTTTTTGGATTAGGGGGTTTACTAAAAAGCTTGGGCTAAGTGAACTTCATATGGCTGAGGAATGGGTTATTTACAGAGGCCTTCAAGAAGCTTCTGACTGTGACTTCAGGAATATTATTATCGAATCCGATGCCAAATTATTGGTGGACATGCTTAATTTAGATTGTGATTCTATTAACAATGGTTTGTTATTTGCAGATATTAGAGAACTCATGGATAAAGAATGGAGTGTAATCATCCAATACGCGCCGAGGGAGCAGAACAGATTGGTTGATGCTCTAGCTAAGGAGGCTATCTCATCTTCTAGAACTTACTTCTTGTGCCCGCACCGTATATGGGAGTTGTACGCGAATGATTATCTGGGAGTGTCTCCCCATTTTGTGTAATATCCTCTTGTTTTTCTTTTGAGCTTTTAAGCTCTCCTTATGTATCAAAAAAAAAAAGTTTCACACTAACTCTATCATGTCGAAGAGTGTCATTGAGTCGAGTTGTTGGAGCAGAGGGCAATCGATGTTGAGAGGGGTCCGAAAATGTTAAACATAAGTTTTTTAATCAAATAAGTTGAAAAGTTCATTCAAAAATTAACAAGCTTAAGGTAAAACTCTTTGGACGTTAAAAATGTGAATTTTATTCAAATGAGGAATAAGAATTATTTGAATGACTGTTAAAATCCAAAATGTGATATCTTCATAGTTCATTCGAATATGTTGAAGATGCGTTTTTCATTCGAATCAAGAACAATAATTATTTGAATGAAGCTTAAAATCTAAATTGTCGTATCTACAGAGTTTATTCAAATGTACGGAACATAAGTTTTTTATTTGAATAAGGAATACAAACTATTTGAGTAAACTATAAAATCTGAAATATGATATCCTCAAAAATTTCATCTTCAATGCATTCATTTGAACGTGTTAAAGATGAATCAACTTCGCAAATTTAAATGAAGGTGTTGAAAATAAAATGAATATAGCAATTTTTATTTTTTATTTTTTGAAATTTTTCTGCCAAGCGTAAACTGCACACCACAACTGACACCTACCGTCATATTATCAATAAATAATAATACTCCATAAATAATAAATTATTATAATAATCCTATATTAACAATATTTTGAAATTTTCATTTAAACATATATATTATTTTGAAATTTCAATTTTTGTAATTATAATATTAGAATTATAACAATAAAGTTTTCTAAAAATGGAGTATAGTTATATATCTAATTATACTTTATAAGAATAACTAATTACGTTAATTAATTATTACTTACCCCATAATCATATTAGTCACTTATCCATATTATATACTTATTAATTTAAAATTAAAATAAATTTTAAAAAATTAATTATTAAATAAAAATTTCGTTTTTCTTTTTGACCATTTTAGAAATGTCCCAACTCACGTTGAAAATTATAACTATGCTGAAAACACCGACGTAATAAAGTTAGTTCTTTCATTGGTTAGGACACAACTAATGTAGATAATGCTGCTTAAATATAATTAATTACATTTATATCAACATCTATTATTTCTACGTCCCTTATTTTTAATTTTCGTGGATTAATAATGTAAACATCATTTTTGGCACTGAAAAAAATATAATTATAAGATAAAGGAATTTTCTAATTGATCAAAAGAAATTCTCTAAATTAATTATTAATTAATGAATTAATTTTTTGTGGATTAATAGATTATTATATTTTTAGATGAGTTCCGGAAGGAATTCTTGGTTATGAATTCTTTTTTCTTTCCTTTTGATATTCTTGAAAAAATTAAATTAATATATAGAAAATAACTATACTTTATACTACTCTACTTTTAGCTGGAGACTTCTTTTAAAAAATCATTTCTTTTTATATATAAGGAACCTAAATAATGAAAAAGTTGTTTGATATGATAAATCAAATGATAAATTGGCATGATTGGATTATTTCTTGTCGGAATAAAAGGATATAATAAATCACATGTGTGTGTGTGTTATTTAATTTAGATTATATTCCCTCACAGTTTGAGGTTAGAATTAAACGGAATAATAAAAAAGCTTTTATACCAGTAGACCCAAAACTGATAGCAGTATGTCGATGTGTTTTGTTTAGTGAGGTCACACCAATTTTCATTTTTTGACTCAGTCTTAAAGGTAATGGTGCTTTCCAACCCCATAAGCACAAACACATCTAGTGCCTTTTTTCTTGTGGGGTGAAAGTTTGTTGCCCTATCTAATCAGATATATAAATATAAAGTAATATTAAAAAAAATTAATTTAGGTATATCACACACACAAACAAAATTTGTTGAATTTCTTAATTTATTAACCATCAAATACATGGCCATTATCATAAAAAAAACATACAGTAAACCTTTTTCAAATGTAAATATCATCTATGATCCTAAATATAAGATCCAACTTGTAGTATAACATTACAAACAAGATCTTATACTTATGATTGGATATGGCGTATGTTTGAATTCTAGGAAGATGGCATTTGACAATGGAGAAAAAATAAAAACAAGTAAGGACCTCGAAAAATAAAACTAAATGAAAATTAGTCTTTTTTAATTAATCCATATAGTTTTGACTCAATTGTGGTTCACTTCCTAAATTTTGATTCACGCAACTCGGTCCCTATATTACTTTTAATTCAGTTGTAACTTAGTCCTTAAACTTTAGCTTACTTCAACTCAGCCCCTATAGTTTTAAGTATTCTATAATTTAATCCTTATATTTTAAAAATTCATATATATAATAAAAAGGTTATGGACTAAATTATAAAATGGTTAAACTATAGGGACTGAATTGAAATGACTCAAAGTTCAGGGAATGAGTTATAATCGAATCAAAACTATAAGGACTATATTGTACCAAGTCAAAGTTCAGGTACTGAATTACTCCAGATCAAAAGTTTAAGGACAAAAAGATTAATTTTTCATAAAAGTAATGTCTAATTCGATCCTTATCTTCTTAAAAAAAATTACAGATCATACCGGAAGATGCACAACAATGATAGAAGTGAAACAAGTTACAGAAATACAAATTTTAGGGTTTCATACTTTAATTTAGAAATTATTTTCAATGGTGATGGAAAATATTAATTAATACGTTATGAAATCGAAGTATGGGCCATAAACCATTAAATATCTAACCATAAAAAAAGTAACACATACAACTGTACCAATTAACGACGACTTATATCATAATATTACAGATAAAGACAGAACATACAATAAACAAATTAAACAGCATCTTCTTTATCACGTTCTCGAGTATTTGTCTATATATAGACATTCATGTTTATCCTTTGGGTCTTCCTAAATATTATTTAAAATTACTTGTGGGATTCTTTTAAAATACTACTTGGAATAATTTTGCTGCTTTACACAGGACTCTTCATGGGCGAAACAGTTAAAATTTAGGGACGCGTGAATCTAAGAGATTAGGTCATTTGAGATCATTTATTGTGAAAACAACAGTTTGATGGAAAGTTCAAGATATGATAACTAAAGAGTAAAGATTCAATGAGGTGGCAAGAAGTTGGTCCACCAACAATTCATAGAATTATAAATTCCAGTTCTGCTATTTGTATGAGAACTTTGTTAGCGATAAAATTTATATGTGCTGTTTAAATCCAAAAGTATATATATCTTGAATTCAATAATGAGTTTTTGAGATCCTATTCAACTCAAGTTTTTTGTATAAAAAATAATAACTAAATAATATTACACTACTAGAAAAATGCCATTTAGCGATGAAAAATCCATCGCTAAATGGCTATTTTCCACCGCTAAAACGAGGATTGCTAATATTTTTCATCACTAAATAAATAACGATGAATTTTTCCGTCGCTAAATAATATTTTTCTAGTAGTGGTATTGCAGCATCAAATGTACTATGGAGACCAACAATGGTTTGATTTAGTAGAAGATGATAATTCTTACAATATGAAGAATCAATGTTTGAATTTTCGATAGATAATATGTCCACATATCGTGTTCAATGGTGCTTCAGAGAGGATTACTTTTAACACCATACATGTTCCTAGCAAAAAATGTTCATGTGGGCGATGCTGTTTTTTTTTTTTTCAATTTCAAACATACACTAATAACAATAAGATTAGTGAGAGTTAATTAAACTAATTATATTTTTAGAAAAATTTTCAAGTAGACTTATTTTTTTTTAGAAACAATCACATTGCATAAGACATGAAAAACTTCAAAACTACCAACAAGTATGAAGTGTTAAGTATGTTATTTTCTGTAGTATTTTAATGTTTTATGATCAAATTTTTAGTATAAACAATGCCAATGTTCAAAATATCGATGCCAAATTTCCTTTCTCCAATAAAGTATCACAATGTAGTGTTCTTAAATAGAAATTGAATTCATGTTTTAGTCCCAAAGTGTTGATCTCAGCAGATCTTACGTCTTTAAGTGTTGATTCTTTAATAGGTGGTCTTGAAATGTTGAATTGCCATTTTTTCCAAATATATATATACACTACCAGAAAAATATCATTTAATTGGAAAAATCCATCGCTAAATGGTTATTTTTCATTAGAAAATTTTCATTTAGCGATGGAAAATTTTAGCGACCCTCGTTTTAGCGGCGGAAAATAACCATTTGGCGTCGGATTTTCCGTCGCTAAATGTCATTTTTCTGGTGATGATATATATAGGTTAAAGCCAATTTTATTATGAAAGTTGTTACATGGAAGCAATATTTTAACCTTAGAAGTTTTGGGACAGGAGTTCACTATGGCCTTAGAAGTTTTAAAACAATAGCAATGTTGTCTCAGTCATTATCTATGTCAATTTTGATCGTTAGTCGATTAATATATTGAACTGTTAGGTTCACTTGTTATTCACGTCATTTTTATTTTGGTTAAGGTATAAATTTACTCTAAAAATTTTCACTTAGAATATTGATTATCTTAAAGTTTTCAAGACGTAGCAATTTTAACCCGTTAATCATCCATGTCAAAATAATTGTTAGTTGATCAAATATGCTAATTTGACATATTTAGTGTATCATTCAATTCATTTTTTTCATGTTAAATTTATTAACAAGGAATTTTTTTTTTAAAAAAAAGACACCATGTGTAAAAGGAGTGGAGAAGATTAAAGAGGTGACTGCATCTTGTACTGTGAAAAGAAAATTGAAGAGACACATTTACATTTACGTTCAGTAACTGAATATCTCTTCTTCATTACTCTCCAACGAATTGAATCGTGAGCTCCTCTGTTTGCAACTGTTTTTTTTCACTATTACTTCTAAATTTAACTTCAATAATTGTCATGGTCAAATTACTATGATTATTGAACTCAACAAATTTTCAAAGTAAAATTTGGACATTTACCCGTACATATTAGTTTTTAAGTTTACATTAAAATAAATAAGATGGGTTATATCTTAATTTTCGTAAAAGTATTTTTTATTGATTTTAAGTGTTTAATAAACGTTTTCACCTGCCTACGTACAATCTCAAGATTGATTGTTACATGACCCCCCAATCAACACTCTCGTGTGTATGACGTGTGTCTTACCTCAATGGCCATCCTTTTTACTCTTAATTTATATTCTTATTTTTAACTTTCAATGTATTATTAACATTAAGAGAAGTATTAAACAAATTTTTTATGCTTTTATATACAATGTATTCTACATTCTTATTAACATGACCAATCCTTTTTACGTATTACTTATCTTAAAAAAAAATCATATATCACACGTAACAAAATCTTTCAAAAATTACACTATTCGCAAAAATCAATGTTTCAATTTCTTAATTTTTATAGTCTTTTTTTTTTGCTGTGTAATAAAAAAATATAATTCTTACAAACCTTGAAAAAAAAAAAAGTGAGCTGTACAGTGGAATTAAGTTCTATATATAGAGACACAAGCTAATAACCTTGTTCATCACAGGAAGCCCAAAACCCAAACACAGGTAAAACCAACAATGTCGTCTGCTACCTCGTTACGCTTCTCTGCTCTTCTTCTTCTTCTCCATCTCTCATCACTTTCTTACTCATCATGTTCAAAACCTTCCCTGCAACAAAGCTTCGCTCGGTGTCTCTCTCTAAACTCACACAAATCGTTTACTTTCTTCACCTCCATCTACGCCCAATACAACTCCTCCTTCACCACCGTCCTCAATTCCTCCGCTCAGAACCTCCGTTACTTACTCCCTTCTGTCCCGAAACCCGAGTTCATCTTTACGCCAACCTCCGAGATCCACGTCCAAGCCGCCGTCATCTGCTCCAAGAAGCTCAACATTCACATCAGAGTCCGAAGTGGAGGACATGACTACGAAGGCATGTCTTACGTTTCAGAGATCGAGAAGCCTTTCATAGTCATTGATCTCACCAAGCTCCGAGGCATCAACGTTGATATCCAACACAACACGGCTTGGGTTCACGCCGGCGCGACCATCGGCGAGCTGTATTACCGGATTTCTGAGAAGAGCCCTGTGCACGGCTTCCCGGCGGGGCTGTGTTCGAGCTTAGGCGTCGGAGGACATATTACCGGAGGAGCGTACGGCTCGCTGATGAGGAAGTATGGTTTGGGGGCAGATAATGTGGAAGATGCGAAGATTGTGGATGCGAATGGAAGGATTCTGGACAGGAAAGCCATGGGAGAGGATCTGTTTTGGGCTATCAGAGGAGGAGGAGGAGGAAGCTTTGGGATAATTCTATGGTGGAAGATCAAGCTTGTCCCAGTTCCTCATACTGTGACCGTTTTTACTGTCACCAAAACTTTACAGCAAGGAGCTACCAAACTTCTCCATAGATGGCAACAGGTGA
>JANTPZ010083821.1:0-51712 GCA_025593235.1 Vachellia pachyceras
TCGTCTAAGTCTGGACGTTAAAACCCACTCAGGGCCACAAAATACTGAAACGCAATCATTCATGGAAGAGAAAAGCTGACCATCATGTAATGCAAGCTAGGGATAACAAGGCTCTTCGGGCATTTTCCCTATCATCAAGCGACTCCTTGAACTCCATCTAATACTTGAAGCAGAAGAACTTCTTATATCCATAAAACCCAGATCCTCAAACTCATCCACCACACAAATTGAGTTATTGTCCTCCATTGCTATGGTGTCTCTAACCCTCTTCTCGTCCACAGTTAATGGAGCTCCCATGTCTGACCAATACCAGACCATCTTCTTCTCTCTGAAATCCAGAAGGCTGATGTAACAGTTGTCCTTTCTGGGAAACAGAGTAGCTACTAGTAAACAATTACTTCCTTCTAACCATTGAAGCTTATCTGCATCTCCGAGAGACCAGCCCAAAGGCTCATAGAAGAAATCTACTTGTTTTCCAGTTACTTGATCCCATACACCAATACCATATTCATTGCTTCTTCCTCTACAGCTAGAAAAGATTTTGTAATCTGAGCCGAAGCTTAAAGCCCCAGCAGTAAAGCTCTTGGGTTGGTTCTCATGGCTGACTCGGAATTTATACCCGAGCTCTCCCGTCGACGAGCTGAACAGCCCCATTCCGCCGTCGCCACGGCCTGGCCGCTCGCTGACCCCGACGATGATATTCTCTGAATCCACCCATCCGACGTCGTTTACTCTCTGGTAATCAAGATTAAGAGGAGGGTGTTCTTCTAGCATCCAATCATAGACGTGAACCATGCTTCCGTGGGCGACGCAGCATCCGCCGTCGGGGCCGGCACGGATTGCGGTTCCGTCTCCGGGAGCATGGCCGGTGACGGAGCCGGAGAGGATCAACCTGTTGCCGTCGAATTGACCCCATTTCGCAGAACGAACGTGGTTGTGGAGGCCATAGTAGAGGGCTTCACGGTAGAGAAGCTTCTCGGAGATGTTGGGCGGGATGAAGAGTTCGCCGGTGCGGATGAGATCGAGGAGGACGGCAAAGCAATCGGGGTTGCGATCAATGAAATACTCGGCTTGGTAACTGCCGGGGATTAGGTTCCAGCTCTCATCAAACATTGCTCCGAACATGGAATTCCGGCCGGCGTTGGCAAGCGTTGTCGCCGTCGTTTCAAATACTCTGCCGCCAACATTGAATTTCACCCTGTCCGAACAAGTCCCCATGATTGGGTTTGCTCAAAGAAAACAGACAAACCCAGAACAAAACAGAAGCAATTCAATCGGAGTTGTCAGAGACAAATTCCAAACAACGAAGAATCGAGAGAGAGAGAGAGAGAGAACAGAGGATGTTGAGAAATGATCCCAGAAAAACAGCAGAAAAACCCGGGAAAGTTGGGTTAAAGCGAACTAGTGGAAGAAACAAGTAATAGAGAAATGAACATTAATGGGATCAAAATCTGGAGAATGAAGGAAGGTTTTTAAAATTTGGGGGATTTGGTGAGAAGAAGAGAGGAGAGAGAAAGGTTGGATTTCAAAAACTGAAGAATTGAATCAGTTTGATTGACATCTTCTCCCTCTCTCAAAGACTGTTTTTCCACGTCTTTCCAATTGGGCTCCATTGGTAGGGACGTAGGGAGACTCGTTCTTTTCCAATCCGTCCAACGAGGAAGAAGTAGTTCACTACTTGTATTGATTAATTAATTAATTAATTAATTAATGTTCTTCGAATTTGTGTCTTTTATTAGATAATCAAATTATTGTCCTTTTCCAGAGTTTCAACTTTAAACTAGGGTAACTACTCCGATTGTCCAACGGCGTGGCCAGTTTAATAAAAAAAAAAATCCAGAACAGGCCTATTTAAAAGTATGTTTGTTTAAATCCAGAACAGGCCTATTATTAATGCTTATATCATATCATTTAACGAACATTTTTCTTGGGTGAAGAAGAAGAATATGGAGGGAAAGGTCTGGATTCTCTGCATTTAGAGTGGCAGGTACTGAGTGTGATTAAGCTTTAACGTCAGGCTATAAGCTTTCTGCCAAGTACAATTGAATCTGTTATTAATATTTTAATTGTGATTTTATAAGAAAAATAATTAGATATTAAAATATTTAAAAGTTATAAACTCAATAAATTACTCCATTGAAATTTTAAAGTGATTATGCTATGTTTGGATGAGCGTTTGTGCTCCCTCAAACATGTTTAACTGTGTTTTTTTTAAAACGAGATAATATCTTTCACATATTTACCTCGACTTACATAAAAATACTTCTCTACCGCGTTTTCAAACGAGTCCTATAATTGTTTTGACGTAAAATGAAAATTGTGTTAAAAATTGATCAAATGTGTTTGTTTGGAAAATCTTATTTACTTCTTAAAAGCATGTTCAACAATTTTTTTATAAAACGAAATAATCTTCTTCACATATTTACCTCGATTTACGTATAAAGTCGGATTCAGAGTTTGATAGCTTAAATATCATATCAAGTTTAAGTTTAAGACTGTGTTGATATTAAAAAATGAAAATCTTTGTGAGAGGCGCCCTTAATTGGGTGAAACAAAACATAATAAAATAAATTTAAATGTATTTTTTTTAATGCGACGAGGGAAATGCAAAGTAAATAACAAAATATGGTAAGCCGATAATTGAACGCCACGTAAGCCCTCCTGTGTTCAATATTCAAGTCAGCGTTCGTTGCGGCGCTCTTCAGTCTTCCCCCACTTCCAGTAAAGAAAGCGCGTCCTTTTTCCTCTCTCTGAAAATTAATTTGAGAAGTTAATTTAAAAAATCAAATGTAAGTCCAAAAAAAATGGGTAACAGATTAACATCTCAAATGTAATTAATATCATTTATTATATTAAAACTTATTATTCCATATTTTTACTTGTTTTATACATTTGTTTATTACATTTTAATCTTTCCAACTAATTATGCACATTACTAGGAGTTTTCCTATGTTAACGTAAATAAATGTTGATTCAATTAGTAAACGATTGACTCATAATCTAAAAGATTATAAGTTAAAATCTTATTATTTATGTAAGAAACTTATTAATGGGTAATTTATAAATAGCTAAATGCAACTATAAACGTTTTCTAAATCTAAAGATATGACCTTAATAAGGTTATCGAACCTTAATCACCTACAAATTTTATTAAAAAGAAGTGCCACTGTTGTTAACAGTTTTTTTCCGCCAAAACTGTGTTAGCGGTTAGCACATAAAAAAATAAATAAATCACGGTATCTTAATTGGTAAAGACACTAAATCTATTATAAATATATTTCCTATATATTACATTGAATTTGGAATATAAATTATATCATATATTACAATATAATTGATGTATAATTTCACTTAAAATAAATTTATATAGATTATGAATTATGTACATTAGTGCTTATATTTTATGCCTATGCTAAATACTTGATTGGTACTGATTGACGTAAATTTATATTATTGATTGCTGACAGGAATTAATCTTTTTCTACGTCATAAATTTATTATTGAAATTAAAGTCAGCTTATGCCAATTGATAGGGAAATGATCTCTTCAGCAGAATGACACCTAAATCCTCCTCCCTCGTATCTTTTTTTTTTTTTTTTTTTAAGGATGAGATTGTGAATTAATGAGTGGTTTTGACAAAAGCCAGGATAGGTAATGAAATAAAAGATAAAATAAAAATATTTTTGAAATTTTATTTTAAATAATATAAAATTATACAATGAAAATTCATATGAGCATTATACCCAATTACTTCAACCAAGCGCGAATTTAATATTTTGTTTCTTAATTTCTTGAAAAGGGTAATATATATTTAAATGAATAGGATAGACTTTGTTTCCCTGGAGAGAATATGTAATAGGTCATTTTTTTCCTTTTAAATTGATATTTAAAATACTGTATTTTGTCATCTAATTCAATTAACTAAAATATAATATGTGTGTGTGGGGTGGACATTAACACGATGTAATTATGACATAAAAGAAAAATAAAAATATAATAAAAGATGAAGTAAAATTAGGGCTAACATTTTATATTAGTCCGATAAAAAGTTTGCTTTAGCGTGATCTCTCACCTCAATATCTTAAATTTAATTAATTTTTAGTTAATTAACATTTTCATCAACTCAATCATGACTCGTTAAATAATATTTAAATATTAGAAAAATGGGTCTAACCCCTTATTTGAACCAAAAAATAGTAGCTAAATGGATGCACTTTAAGAAAAAAAATGTTAAATTATTCATGTAGAATAATATACAAATTAGAAAAATTAAAATTAAAAAAAATATGAAAATGGCATATTCAGTTCCTTGGCCGGTACACAAAGTTGGGATCTTTTATGACTAATTTTATGACATTATCAATGTTATTTCAGAGAATGTAAAAAAAATGAAGAAGGAGGGAAAATCAGCATCCAATATAACAGTTGAAGTGAACATAATTGGAATGAGAAGAGTGTGACAAAAAGAGACACACCAAAAAAAAAAAGGGAAAGTGACAATAATATATTTAATTAGGATAATGGAATTTCCATTTTTATTCAATTTTTGAAAGTTATATCTCATTAGCTGCTGATTGGTATATTTTTCTGGCTTTTTCTTGATAGAAAGTAGAAACTAGAAGGGTTCTTAAATGGTAATATCTTTTTCGCCAAAACAAAATTATATAAATTTTCTCTATTTTCAAAATACATACAAACTTAATCTAAGGTTACGTTTCAGTTTAATTCTGTAACTTTTGACTATAATATTTTTTTATGAACCCAATATTTTCTGAAAAAATATTATCTCATAAGCTTGTTCCACAGAAAATGTTTTAGCTAAAATAGTGCTAATATATCTATCTATATATATTTATAAATATATTCAAAGAAATAAAAATTGTGTAATTTCAAGAAGAAAAATATTTGTGAATATCTGAATCAGTAAATAAAACTAGCCTTTTTTTTAAAGTAAAAAAGAGCAGGAAATGGAAGCATTTCTTTGGAAGCACATAAGGATAATTTATTCTCATTATTTTTTAATCAGAATAAAACTCACGAATATTTAACTTACTTACTAGACATTTATATAAGGGAAAATTGCTGAAAATTTTTGTATTGCAAAATTTATTGTCTAAATGTACCTGAAATTTGATTAAATACCCAAAAATTGGGTGTAACCCTTTTTTGCTGTGTTCAACGTAAAATAGAAGATATTTGCATATATATATATATATATATATATAAACATGTTATACTACATGCAATGAATAAAAGTTGTACTCACTAGAAGTGAGTTATACCATTCTGGGTAGACCCACTTAGATCATATCACTTTAGGTCTATTTGGGAAAACGATGAAAAATTATTTTTACCATTTACGAGGTAAATATATGAAAGAGATTATCTCATTTTATGAAAAAATACTGTTAAACATATTTTTGGAATGTTGAAACGTTTTACCAATATATTCAATAAGCCCAACTTTTGTAAGAGCTTGGCTTTATCTTGATTTGTGGCTTGTGGCTTTTTTTTTAACCTTAGTCTATGTAAGGTTTGATTTGACATTAAATCTGTTAAAAACCTACATTTTAAAAAACAGGCTAGCATGCCACAAGTAAAAGCGGACAAATTTAATCAAGCAAAAAAAATGGCCCAAATTAATAATCAATGTAAATTATTCAAAATAAAATAACAAAAAATATATAAATTTACATATAATATAAATATAATTATATCTTCAAATTTATATAAATATAATTAGATCTTTAAATTATAATACAAGAATGGAAAACTACACTCATTGTATGTGTATTTGGATATAATTTTTTTCAATTTTTTTTCACAGTGCACACAAGCCAAGCAAAACTACTCTCACATACTTACCTCGATTTATGTAAAAACATTTTTCCACCACTTTCTCAAACGAATCGTTGAGTTATTATGTAATATTGAGCAATAAACTATGTAAGTTGATATTTTATTAACAATTTTCCCTATATTTTATTCTAAGATGGATCAGTGTCAGAATGTAATTTAACTAGTTAATAGTTCTATGTTAATCTTTAACTGACCCAATTAAACGTTGACATGAACATTAGCAAGCGGCCATTAGAAAAGATCAGTGCTGATTTGCCTAATCTTCTCCCCAAATCAATTAATTAAAATATTTAAATGTAAAAATATTAACTTAAAATGTGAGAATGAGCTGGCATTCCATCTTTTTGCCCCAATTTGATCATCTTTTTATCCTCCACGGTGGCCCACCTCCTCCACTAACGGTGGCGGGCCGTCGACGGCAAAACTTGCTCAGTTGAGTATGGCTCGCTATTTTCAAGATTTCATTTTCAATAACTCCTAAAAAGTTTTATGCTTCTTAAATAAAAATTTAAATTCAACCTTAACATTTTTTATGGTGGGACGAAATGCCCCATTTAAAATTTTTTGATCTAAAATGGTCGATCAACAACTTCCCTAAAGAGCTAATTAAGTATTAGATTTGAAAATTGAAACACTGTCTCATAAATCTACAGTGCTTTTCCCAAAATTTCTCCAATAATAAATATACTCAAATTGGCTATTACTTTAAAAAAATCAATCCATATTTACTGTAGATAACCAACATAATTAATCTGTTTAATATACTCAAATTAGTTATTTAACTTATATATCAGCATACGAGATACTATCTTACTTTTTGTCTCAAACTTCGTAAAAGTTAATAACTTCCAACACACAATCATATTTCAAAATCTAAGTTTTACCTTAAAATCTGTAAAAACTATTCTATCAAAGTCTAGCATAATGTCATTGTTTTCTTAAAGTCCAAGAAATAATAATAATACTAAACCTATATTGGGTTGCTTAGCAGAGTGAAGTTTGTTAGAGGAATCATGGGTAACGCCAAGTGTTCGTTAGCTTAATGATTAGGAATATGGATGGTTGTGGAGAGATTACAAACATTGGATCCGTTTGGAAAAACGGTGGAGATGTACTTTTACCATTTACGAGGTAAATGTGTGAAGGAGATTATCCCGTTTTACAGAAAAACACTGTTAAACATACTTTTAAGATGTTCAAATTATTGATTCTTACAAATGAAAGGTCACTTCCACTTTCTTAACATTTATTCAAAGCCAATTTCAATTGT
The DNA here is from genome assembly GCA_025593235.1 of Vachellia pachyceras. Lineage (NCBI taxonomy): Eukaryota > Viridiplantae > Streptophyta > Magnoliopsida > Fabales > Fabaceae > Vachellia > Vachellia pachyceras. The sequence goes on from JANTPZ010083821.1 coordinate 7,130, forward strand.
CCCCCACAGCTTTGCGGCCGCTTTTGGTTTCTGCACTTGCTTTTTGTGTCTGTGCCTTTAGGTCCGTTCTATGTTTCTTTAATCTTGTTCTTAGCATTTAAGGTTTTTGTATATGAAGTTTTCTTATTAATGCATTTCTTGTTGGCATGAAAAAAAAACTTTGTTGTTAAGACATATTCAACAAAGTAGTCCACGGTGTAGGATTCGCCTGATAAAAAAGAGTTAGTTACTCACAACATAATAAACTGAAATTCAAAATCATTTCGGAAAAGGTGCATGTGTTTTTTAGTCCATGATACCTCAAACAATAAATATGATTGTTTATAGGGTTAATGTGTGAATTTATCTTAAATTTTTTTGGATTCAATGTCATTACGTTAAATTACTGATGTTTGACCATTAAAAAATTAATATTGAATGCTAACGTATTTAAAGGTAAGGGGTAACATTACTTCATTTTAATATTTTTGGGGCAATCTTGAACTAAAAAAAACTTTTAGCGTAACATCTCTTATGAGTGAAAACTTTCATTATACATTTGCAGCTTAACCCTCGGGAAACAATCATATTTTAAATATTGTAGATTACTAAAAATGTTTATTTTTTTGCCAACATTACTAAAAATGTTTACACCTCTTATAATTCTAACAAAAATTTTAATCTTGGTTAATTACATTGTGAGTGAGGTATTGAATCTTTTTATTAGGCCAACCTGCCAACATCTACAATAAGCCATAACATTTTAAGTGGAAAGCTACAACTTCGCTTTGTTGAATAAGTCATTACCGCTAGAAAATCACGTTTGAATAAGTCGGGATAAAACTAATTTCATATACTTATCTCGTAGCCTGTAAATCATATTAAAAAAATAACTTCTACCGCTAATCCAAACTAGAACAATAATTGCCACGTGAGTCTTATAAATATTCTCTTTTCACACGTGGCAGACTAAATAAAATGACTCTGTTTGGTATGCATGCTTAAAGTTTGATGGACTTAGAATATGAATGAGGGTAGGAGTGGGAATCCCAGAATTGCTGAAGCCCACATACCAAATATAAGACAGTACCAACCCTCCACTAGGGCCTTAACGCCCCTGTGGAATTGATAATTTTTAGAATCAATTAAAAATAATATATTTATGACATTATTTGTATTTTATTTTCATTTTTCATGAAAAGAATTATTTGTTACTTTTTTTTTATTAAGCATGTGTATGATACTACCATGCACAATACGTTACCACATCTTTCAATCGGAATTTAAATATGGTTCACCATGAAGGATTAATATCTTCTATTAGACTCAACTCTTGTTGGTATTTTTTTTGTTAAGTATAGGAATCCTGTTGTCAGAGGTAATCTTATTTGAGGCACTATAAAAAATATGGGCACCTCTTTTAAAGAGAATTCAATTTCAAACCTTAATATATCATTTTGTGAAAGACTAACCTCTTCTATTAGATCCTACCTGTTGATTCCTATCTATAATTTTATTTTGAAAAATTTATCATCATGTCCTAAATAGAGGAACTAATAAACCATAAAAAATAGAGGAATTAATGAATAAAAAGTCCAAAAGATCTGTAAAATTACCATCAAGTTTCAGTAGTAGCTGGTCTGGTTGTTATTAACTACCTCACCAGCAGTCAATAACAACCGAACTAACTACTGTTGAAATCTAATGGTAATTTTTCAATATTTGGAACATTTTATTCATTAATTAGATTATTTGTAAACTTTCCATTTATTTTTACCTTCAGAATATTTTTGTGGATGGCCCTTATACCAGTTTACTTTTGGGTCTTGTATCAAAAAAAAAAAGTTTACTTTTGGGTCTTATCATTTTTCCCCCAACAGTAACAGATCCATTAGTTGTTTAGAGCAATCGACTTTGACACCCCTTGATCTCTTTTTGGGTCCAGATCAAGAAGCCAGATCCAATTAAACAAAAGACATGAGAAGCACAACGGTCGCAGGCTTTAAAAAAAAAAAATTGAAGCACAGTTGAAAAAATTATTTATTAAAAAAATCACAAAAGTTATTTACAAGCACTGAAATTTAAATTTAAAATTACTAAATTACTGACTCTCTTTCATTCTCTCCTACAGTCATAATTTTTTACAAGAAAAAAATTAAAATTAAAACTAAAACGGTCAATCATATTTTTTTACACTTCAGTTTGACCGATATCATATTCATATGATTTAATTTTTTATATGAATATTTATCCATTTATATTATTAATACTGATATTAATTAAACTCTCTTTATTGAATAAAATTAAACTCATTTTATATTTTACCAAAATTTACTATGTACGTAGGTTCAAATAAAAAATTTTAATATTACATTAATGATACCGTAAATAGAACATTTTAATACACCAAAAATCAAAAGAGATTTTACAATCAATTTTTATATTATGATTTATTATATTAAAAAAATATTGATAATATTTTTTTGGCTTATATTTAAGTATTTTTTAAGGGAAGAAATTCAGAATTTAGACTGTTTCCTAGATATGTTGTAACTTTCTTAGCATGTATAATAATTTATATAGGATCTCCATTTTTATTAAAATTATATAATTTTATTTTAAAGTATGTGGAGGGAAAGTAGAAGGAAATGTGTGAGGTTGGAAGGGGTAATTTAGTATTTTTAAATTTATATTTTATAATTTGATCCTTTTAAATAAATATAATTTTTAGGCTATTCTCAATAAATATTATTTTGTTTTGGTTATTTAATTTAATTAAAAAAGAAAAAGAAAAGGAGAATAGTGTACGAGTAGGGCTTAACGACTGGTTCTTCACACGCTGAACACTTCCACAGAAGCCGAAGCCTTTTGTTCTGTAGCAGCACGCCCCCAACAAAGTTGCTCAAATAACAACCCTATCAATCACATTCATCAAGCAAACTCGCCCTCACGCGTATGTTCATATTCTTTTTGTATCATTGGAGGTTCCCTGAAAATCTCAAGGTTTTGCTGTAAGAATGGCGGAGAGCCTGTTGGTTGGTACAGAAACCAAGAGTCCGTTGGATTCTGCTTCGGATCCTTCTAACGAGTCGGTTCTATTCAGCCGTAGAATCGAGTTTCTTCCCGCGAAGAGGCCCTTCAAAGGATTTTCGAATTGCCGGAGTGATTTTAAGTTTGAGACTTTAAACCCGGGCACATCGTCTGAAGCTCAGCGACCTGGTTCCAGTACGGGTGGAAAGAAGCAAGATGGTCCCGAATTGTGTGATTATGGTTTGGATACGGAGCTCAGTTTTGGGATTACAGTTCGAAGGATTGTGAGTCCGTCACTGAAATTCATTTACTTTAGCTGCTTTTCTTTGAATTTATTAGTATTAGATACTGCGCTAGTTGGCATGCCTTTTGTTTTCATGAATGCTTCTTCATATTGGGATTAGCGTTACAGTTCTAACGATTACGAGTGCGATCACTGCAGTTTGATTGCTTTTCATTTGCTCTAGTTGCATTCCTTTCTTTCTTTTCAATTAACTTGATTTTTGTCAGACAATGGGACAATGTAATTGGTAATAAGGATAAGGCTCATAAAGAGACCATATGCCGTCAATAACAAAACAACTGGCGGCTGAATCCAATGCCTGTCAATAAAGGCAGATGGTGCTAACTTGAGCCGGAGAAAAGCTTCTCTTGTGCTCGTTATGACTCTGTTTATGGGTTCTGGACTATGTTTCATAAATGCACCGTTAATACTGCATATTTGATTTTATCTTTACCACACAGTCTGTTCAACTTGTTGTTTTTTTGTTTACTCCTCAAAAAATTTAAAATTTAATACCGTCATAGCTCTTTATTTGTTTGTTCTGGGCCAAGAACATGGCATGTTATGGTTTGTGCTTAGGTTGTATGTGGGCTTAATTACAACTTGGTATTTGTTATTTTCAGGGAGCTGGGTTGCGAAATCTAGGAAACACTTGTTTCCTTAATTCGGTATTGCAGTGTTTGACATATACAGAGCCCTTAGCGGCATACCTGCAGAGTGGGAAGCATAAAAGTTCATGTGAGCTACTCTCAGCTTTATTTTCTATTCTATTCTATGACGTGCCTTATGCAGATTTTTTAGGAAGTACCTAGCTCATTTTTTTTCCCTCTTACTTTAGTTTATTGTTTCATTTAATTTCAACTTACATTTTATAATGACTGTAGGTCATATTGCTGGGTTTTGTGCTTTATGTGCAATACAAAATCATGTCAGTCGTGCACTTCAATCGAGTGGGCGGATATTATCTCCAGAGGATCTGGTTATGAACCTGCGCTGTATCCTTGTGTTTGATTCTCTGCTTTTTGAATGGACAATTAGAGAAACTAATTTTTCAGTTCCTTCTGATGTTGGCTATTTTTCATCTCCAAATGTTGTGATTCTTTTTTATATTTCGTCCTGGTTTTTTGTGAATTTAATCTTCTTGTACTTTGGAGGATCTTGGCTCAAATCATTGGTCTTATCGGGGCACTGAAGTATCAATTGGCCCACAAATGGTTAGGGATTGTTTCAGTCATGATTTTTTTCTTAAAACTCATACTTGCAATTGACATGTTGTTAAATATAAATATGCTATTGGATATTTTGTGCATTGGTCACCGTGGGTCATTATCTGCTACTTCTGTTATGGCATAATAACAACTGATTAGATTTGGGAGAATCACAATTAGGTTCCAACCAAGGGGACATAATATCTAACACGTACAAGGGTACAAGGACTTGTCAGTGAGCCTCTTCCATTTATCATTGACAAGTTCTTGGGGGCATTGATGAGCCCTTGGGACTTGTAAGATATTATAATTGTGATTCTCATTAGATTTTAGTATGAAGCATAATTTCATTTACTCTTTTGTTGACCATGCACTAGATTATGTTCACTGAGGCATCGTGAAGCCTTCTTAGGTTAATGTCAGTAATTGTTTCTTAATGATAGAGTAATAATTTCCTCTTAAGTTGTATTAGAATTTGTCCTTGACAATGAGATAGGTATATCACGGAATTTCCGAAATGCAAGGCAGGAGGATGCACATGAGTATATGGTCAACTTGCTTGAATCAATGCATAAATGCTGCCTGCCTTCTGGAGTTCCAAGTGAATCTCCTAGTGCCTATGACAGAAGTTTGGTTCACAAGATCTTTGGTGGCCGCCTTCGTAGTCAGGTATCTCTGGAGAAACTTTGATGAATAACTATTGCTTGGCTATGACCAGGGAATCTATGTAAAAAAATTTATTTCCATGAATTGACAGTTCTTGTTCATGGATTATTCTTTTACAATAACAAAAAGTTTGACTTCTCTTCCAGGTCAAATGTCATCAATGTTTGAATTGCTCCAACAAGTTTGATCCATTCTTAGATTTAAGTCTTGAAATATTCAAGGCAGATACACTGCAGAAGGCACTTTCAAATTTCACAGCTGCTGAGTGGTTAGATGGAGGAGAAAGACAGTATCAGTGCCAGCGATGCAAGCAGAAAGTTAAAGCTCTCAAACAGCTTACAATTCATAAGGCACCATATGTGCTGACCATTCATCTAAAGCGGTTTTATGCTCATGATCCTGGACAAAAGATTAAGAAAAGAGTTCAGTTTGGCTGTGCACTGGATTTGAAACCTTTTGTCAGTGGCTTCTATGTGAGTAACTTTTTTCATTTAATAAAAGCCGCAACACTTTTCATATGCTATTTTCTGTTCACCCATTTGCTGAACATTAAAAAACATGCTGATATACAGCCCTTATGAGATACAAAGGACCCAAAAACGCTATCAGTGCAGTGAATAATGATCCCTACACCAAACAATGCATCCTGTTGCCTCAATATTTAAAGCTGCAAGGGGTTGGATGCAGGCACAAGACAGAAACGTTCATTTTCTGCTAATTTCCTAATATCCAGAGATCACCCTCTCTTAAAATCATCGTCCTAAGAACATGGATATAATAGATAACCGCATAAAGCACACATAGTTAACGGATAAACCATTAAAAACTTACAAAGATAACAGATAAACCTCATAAAACAGTAAAGCAACCCTAACACCATGTAACATTGTGTTTTACACATGGATAACTATCCTCAAATGATGTTGCTAACTGGAAAATGTTGAGCTGTGTTGTTTGATTGACTTCTATCTGTATCTTGAAGTTGTCATCATGGTTAAGTCATATTTCTTAACTGTATTCTTTGGCAGGACGGAGACTTAATGTATTCTCTTTATGGGGTGCTGGTTCATTCTGGTAGCAGCACTCATTCTGGCCATTATTACTGCTATGTCCGCACAGCAAATAACATGTGGTACACCCTCGATGACAATTGGGTATGGAAAACAATCTCTATGGAATTCTTGGCCTCTGATTTAGGTGGATATGAAATTGAACAAGGAAAAAGAAGCTAGTATTTGTCCTGGAAAGGGGAACTTAGTATGCATGTTTTCCTCAAATATATAAGCTGTCATTTTGTTGCTTCAATTGTATTTGATTAAAGCATCTGGTGAGCATAATATTTACATGTACTGGTTGCTATATGCACAATTTAGGAGGTATAAAATGTTCTGCATGCATTTTCAACTTTTGCTTTGGTGACTGCTTGGAAAGGATATTAACATGTGGCCAGATACTAGTATGTTTTAGTTTTATTGTCTTCTGTGGGCTTCTCATAACCATAACTCACTTGGTAAACAGGTGAGCCATGTTAGTGAGAGGGAAGTCCTGAATCAGCAGGCTTACATGTTATTTTATGTTCGGGATAGGAAAAACATTGTTCCAAAGAAAACCGTTGACATAACCCAGAAGGAGAATATGAAAGCAAATATGAGTGCTGGTAAAGCTTATGTAAATTCAACCCAAGTTTTGAAGAAAGAATTGGTTCAAACTGTACAAGCAGAAAATTTACTCAGCAATACATCTTCCACTGCTGAAGCTCAGAAAAGTTCATTAAATATTGATTCTTTGAGGGGTTCCTCATTGAAGGATGCATCGAATCAGCAAACAAATAGTGCTTTAAAAGAAGATCGCTTGAGACAAAATAAACAATCTGTATCTGAACCATGTTCTCAGCCCCTGGCACAAAAAGAATTATCAGAATTGCTGTCTGTTGCTAAATCAGAACCTGAAGGCTTGTTGCCATTAGGTGAATGTGTAAGCAACGGTTGTGCTCATAATATGAAAACTTCGGTTGCTTCCTCAACTGACTCTATCAATAAAGGCAAAGAGAATAGAGTTTCCATAGAGGCCAATGTGAAAGACCCCCTCTCCTTGGCACCATCTAATAGTGGCCCTGTAAAAGCTGCTACTCAACCTGTTACAGATGAAATCTTTCAGAAGGTAGATGATTTCATTTTGCAAGCTAATATTTTTGGGGTAGATTTGGTGATGTTGAAACTATATTGGTTTCTGAACTGTTATTCTTTCTTCATGTAGAAAAATGACGTAACAAAAGTTGATGTTGCTACACTTGGGGGTTCAAGTACAAATACATCAAAAAGCACTTCTACAATTTCTCTAATTCAACCAAGCAATAGCAGTTGTCAGGTTAATATGTTTTCTCCTTAAATTGACCTTTACTTTGAGCTTGATTGACTTTGTCTTTACTCTTTGCTGTTTCCTTTTAGGTTGGAGGTTCCGCAACTGGTTTGGCATGTGACAAATAAGGTAATCAATTGTGTGAAAAGGTTGTTAGTAATCAACCACTGGTTCTTGAGAAGTCTGGAAGAAGGTCAATGGATACTGATGGCCTTAGCCACAAGCGCTTTAAGAGGTCAAGGAAGAAGCTTTTGAAGTATCAGCTTTCAAGTTTGCATGTTGGCTCTAACTTCCTTGTGATGGCGTCTTTTGGCTTGGGCACGAAAAAGAAAAACAGAAAAATCAAACGCCAGACTTCTGATATAAAGAATACGAATAAAGGAAAGCCAGATGAACATATCTCATCAGATCTAGGGCCATCGAGTAGTGTTGGAAACATGGGAACCAAATCATCTTGTAAACTTGTTGCTAATCATCTGTCTATGAACTCAGTCGGCAAATCAGTTCTGAAAAATATTTCCAATGGAGAATTTAAAAAGAGGATTGATCAGGACTCTGCTGTGCTTGCTACTGCTAAGCGTGTAGAAAAGGTCTCTGGGCATATCTCAGCTGCAAACCAATGTGATTCTAGACACACCAATGGGCTATGTTGTAACAGAGAGCAAATGCATAGTAGTTTGATGAGTAGGCATGCCGAAGGTTTAGAGGGTGAGTTCTTATTACTACTAGTTCCCTACTTAAGTCTTGGTATCTTAATATCTGACGGCACTGTTTTTTATTTGGGTGCAGTTCCACGCTGGGATGATGGAGAATTGCCTTCATCACAACCGAAGGAGTCGATTGAGATCACGAGTATTGGATATGTTGGGGATGAATGGTAAGTCTAGTTTTTAAATGTCCTTTTATCGCTGAGCAATAATGACATGGCTAATTAGTATTCTTTCTTGGTAGCCATATCATATTCAAATAGCGCATGAAGCATCCAACCATTCAGATATACTTTCTTTTTAGAAAAAAATTACTCCGTTGTATGTCCCAGATAAATATCATTATTTTCATATTTGAGTGCAAAACTTTTCAAATTGGAAGCTGTGACATGTTTGATGTCTCCAGGACACATCAAAATATCGGAATTTTTTCACTATAAGTAGTAATTTTGGATAAATATGTTTTTGAAAAATATTGATTTGCACTTATTATTTATTGCATAAATAAACATGTTCTTATTTAAACATATTGACATATTTCCTTTTATATTCTACATTTTTATATTTATTGCTATTTACAAATTAAGCTTTGGTCATTTTTAAACGTTATAGGGATGAGGAATATGATAGGGGGAAGAGAAAGAAGCTAAAGCTTTTTAAGCATAGCTTCGGTGGGCCAAACCCTTTCCAAGAATTTGCCACTGAGAGATCTCAGTTGAAGAAGGCCAAACTCGAGCGACGTAGCTCAGGGAACCTTCCGTTCAGGATATGATTCTTACGGACAGATTCGACCATATTATTTGTGGATTTGCGGTAGAAATTAGGAACCTGTCGAGCTGAAATTGTAATCGGAGAACACTTAATTTTCCCAGTTCCAAGCTGTGTTCCTAGCATTAATGTGCCTGAGAGCAGCGTGTTGTTGGGTTTTTACCATATGCTTCTTGTTGGGCATTTCTCATTGCAGAGAACTGTTGGCTGCATGTTCTTGAAGAGAAATGAAACTCTTGTATTTCTTGTGATGAAGCTACCTTGAGTGGCTCGGAAATTTTGTTCCCCTTAGTTTTCACGTCAGCAAGATCATGTTCAAACACGTAAAACTGTTTCCTGCATCGTTTATTTGGCAGGTAGAGATGTAAAAGCCCTATAGTTTTTTTCCCCTTTTTGGTTCTTTGATTCTTGCGCTCACATTTTATTATTTACGTGTGGCACGTCAATGGTCATTTTCAAGACTAAAGGTTAGTTTCTCCCCCAAGATGTCATAATAGTAAATTTTCTAGTTTTTACGATAATAATTGGGAAATTTCATATAAATATCCTTAAAATGTCAGAAATCCAAATCAGTGACTCCAAATTGCATAATTTGATTAATTTCAGATCAGTCTACATGTACAAAAAATGGAATATGAAAATGTCTACCTCAAATATGCTCCCTACCACTTTATACAAAAAAAAAAAGGTCACCTCAGCCAGCTGCTGAGGTATTTTGAAGCAAAGTTGTTTAAGATGGAATTTTGATATCACAACTCTTGAATCCCAAAAAATTGACATGACCATTGAGCCATTAAACCACCTCACTAAAATAGTACAAAATAGCATATATTAAGCTTCGATTATTAAAACATGTACTGGCATCACTTCACAACTTATTTCCTTCACCTTATTAGCTATTCATCATATCCATTTAGCAAATTACAACATGTTTTAGCAAATTTTCACTTGAATAATTTGATCCACCATGCCACTATTTGAGGATATTTATATACAAAAACAATATTATTGGATAGATATATAGAAATCCACCTCCGCACATATTTGCATTTAGATATTATGACAAGCTTAAAAAAAAGTAATAAAACAACATTTTATTCGGTGATATCCCTAACAAATGTGCTTTTTTATATTTGAATTTGTGTTCTCCTTCCTACTGGATAAGACCGCTTACCATTTCAATCAATATTTTGTTAGTTAAAACAACGATTTAACTATAATGATAATTAAGATTTATTTAATGTTACATACAATTTGTCAAATTTAAAAAAGATACGCTTTTGATTTGCTTTATTTAAGCAATTCTTTTAGGAAAAACATATTGCCCAATATGTATGAGAAGAGGAATGAAGTAAATAACTCAATATAGATCTATAGGGGATTAACAAGCCTGATTATGAAACTCACCACTGATTTCTACCAAATGAGGTTAGTTAAGATAATGACTTAGCTAACTACTAAATACTTTCACTTAATAATTCATTAAATCCAAAAACTACTCCTTCAGCAGCAATTATGTTTGTTTTGAGTGGTAAAAGACCAAACCAAAAGGTGAGTTAAGGATTCAGCCTCTTCACATCCAAAAGGGAATAATTGATTTCTTTGCAAGGCAGTATTTAGAATCATGTTTGGGAGTCTAAAAAAAGCAACTTCTAACTTAAATGAGTGTTTAGTATTACGTTGGCATTAAAGTGATTCTGGCTAAATAGTAGCTTCAAACTAATGCACTTGTTTTGATTTATGCATCACAGCGGTGTGAAGAAAGCAAGCATATTAATGATGCTTCATTAGGTCTGTCTCCCAAAACACATTTATGCAGGACAAAATAAAATATCTCTCTCATTCTTACTTTGTAGATCGTAAATCATGCTGAAAAATAGTTTCTATAGCTAATCAAACAATCACATTGTCTAGTGAATGTGGAAGAAGAATGGTTCACATAAATGAAATCAATTAAAAAAAATAAAAGGATTGATTGGGTTTGTAAAAGTCAATTAAGATTAAAAAAATACTTTTACTAATGTTAATTCAAACAAATCTTAATTCAGGTGATTCACTAATAAAGTTTCTTTAAGCATCTTTCACATAAAAAGAACATTTTTAAGGCTTTTACTTTAGTTTTTTTAAAAGCAACTTTCACATAAAAAGAACATGAAAAGTTTCTTTAGTTTTTTTATTTAAGTCACCTCAAGTTACTAATTTTGTTTGTAATAAATTAAATTTTCCAAATTCTTTTATTTAAATTATTAGAAAAAGGAAAATTCTCTCTTATAATTAACTGTACTCCAAAAAATTAATATTCAATTTGAGAAATAAAATATAAACCACACATTTCTTTTTAAAAGTGTCTAATATAAAAGAGTGGAAGGACTATTTAATCCATTTCTTTCATATTAGTCTAGATTTTTAAATCATTAAAAAAATAATAATGCTAGTAGACAGTTAGCCTTATATTTTGGGAACACTAGACTTTGACTTAATAATTAAAGGCGACAATAATTATTAATTTTGCCTAGCCCACATCTGCAAATTGACAGAAAGTAAGAACTCTTGAAGAATGCAAGTGCCTTTTCATCCCCCACCGAAAACCCCAAATGATACTAATCCACTTTTTAATATTTAAATAAATAGTTAAGTGTGATTAGCTTAGTGTAGTACTTTAGGAGATAAAATAGAAAGATGTTCTGCCTGTTTGGAACCCACGTTTGGGTTTATAGAATGTAGTTTGAATCTAAAAGTCTGTTAGCTTGCACACTTTAGTGTTTGATAACTCTTTCTTTTAAAATATATTATGAGCAAAAAGCTTTTTTTTTTTTTGCAGAATAAATGTATTCTGAATTCAAAGTTTATCCAAACATAAATGCATCCTGGATAAAATGCATTCCGCCAGATTACATTATGTCAAATTACATTCTCCAAACGGTTTACTAAATAGATACATTAACAATGAAACATGAGCTATATTTTTATCAAACTAATATTGAAGAGAAGAAGTTCGACTTAAAAAATATAGGTAGAAATACCTATGAACGTCATGTTTCAACACGTTGTATCTTAAATTCGCTGCTAATAATAACAAGTTTTATCTAGTGAATAAGATCGGTTATATAGATTGTAGTAATTATATTCTTAATATAAGATTTACTTAATTAATTTTAATAGATTAGATAAATTAATTAATTATAATAAATATGATATGATTTCCCTGAAATATTTCTATTTCAGATTAGATTATATATGACTTTATAAATTAATTAAATTAATTTAAAAATGGTTAATATTAAAGATAAAATACATTAGGGTCCTGCATTTAGAACTAAGACCAATTGCTGTTATAGTGTTATGCTCTATGAATAAGAGGGGAACCAAAATCTTTGTGGACGGCTGTGTTTTTTTAAAATAAAATGATGAATTATAAAAAAATAATATACAACTAAAGTTTCTCTAATAGGGTTTAGGGAAGAAGAATTCAGTAGTACATCAATTTTATAAGAAGAGTAATTAAAAAAAAGGACTAAAGTAGCAAATTTATATTCTTCTTGAGGGAACAATGAAATTACAATGGATAAAGAGACCATTAAGTAAATTCTCGCAGTCTTGCATAGTGATTGAGTGTAATATGCAAGGAAAAAAAAATTAATCTATTATAAATTATACAGAATATAAAAATATAAAAGTGACATAAAAATATTTTTTTAACAAACACATATAAACGCTATACCTGAAAAATCCAGAGCAGGGGATTCATAATTATCATGAAGTGTTTGGATGTGAAAATTATTAACACATTTGGTTCGATTTCATCTAATTTGAATGCAAAATAATTGATAAATATGAAATAATTCTCATAACAGTTAATTTAATATTCAGTATCAGTACTAATTAATTTGAATTTATGTCAAATTAAACGAAAATTAGAAGTATATTTTTCTTTTATAATTTTGTTTTTCATAAAATTCAAGAGAAAAAAAGCAAAAAAAAACAAAAAAAAACAAGAAGAAGCCAGAAGCAGTAGATGTGTCATGAATCATGATTATTTTAAATAAAAATATAAAAATAAGTGTGTTTTGATTTCACGTTACTCCTCAAAACCCTCTTCACTCAATGAATGCAGATCATTTCTCTGCTTTTTTGCCTTTGAATTTATTTTTACTGTCTCCTCTTGGCATGGCATGCGTATCTATTTTTGTCTCTTTTGATCTTTTCACTGCATGTGTAGATGTAACAATGGATCCGTCTTAAAAATGATTGAAGAAATATTTTTACATAAATTGAGGTAAGTATGTGAGAGAAGTTTCACCTTAATACGTGTGTAACATAAAAAAAGAGAAAAAATGTTTATCCAAACTGGCTAAATATTGTTTACATTTCATTATGTTTAATTAAATTGCCACGTGTTTGCCATATGTCAAAGTCCCACATCGGAGAGGTTCGGGAGGGTGTTGGACTATATAAGCGGGCGCGCTGCAAGCCCTCATGAGCTAGCTTTTGGGGGGAGAGTAATGGCCCCGTGACAAGTGATATCAGAGCCAGCCATGAGCCTTCGGTCTCTGGTGGACCCTTCGGACGCCGGGGAGGTTGTCGGTGGGCCCCGCGGTGAGGTCGTTCGCGGATTGGCTAGAGGAGAATGTCAAAGTCCCACATCGGAGAGACTTGGGAAGGTGCTGGGTCATATAAGCGGACGCGCTGCACGCCCTCATAAGCTAGCTTTTGGGGGAAGAATAATGGCCCCGTGACACATAGGAGGTGACATATCATTACTATCGAGTAATTATCGCGGTTGTATATTTAGGGTGAACATAATACCAATGATTAAACTGTGACAATTGCTTACCAGTTGATTCAAGTACTTCAATTAAGAAAATTGAATATTTATTTGAAATTGTATGTTTCAAATTCTATGTTCCTTTCTATATTCACTGGAATTATGCTAATGGTATCTTAAATTTTATTCTTAAACGTACAAATATATAGTTTTAAAATGAATGTAGAATAGAAGGCAAATTTAGAAACTATAAATAACTGTCAGGCTTACTATATTATAAGTTCAAACATACCAACTTTTTTAATCTGGTTTAACTAAATCAAATTCTGCAAAATATGAATCAACTTTAATTGAATAATATATAGGAACTTCGATTATTGCATTGACAACATCCTCATCACTATTATCCCAATCTTTCTTCCTTTAAAATTTAATATTTATTACAGTATATAAGGTAATGGGCTTGTTTGGAACAACGTTTCTAAAAGTCAAACGCACGTTCAACAGAGTTTTTCCGTAAAATGAGATAAGCTCCTCCACATATTTACTTCGGTTTGCGTAAAAGTACCTCTCTACCTCGTTCCCAAACGAGTACAATATAATGGGAAAATTGTTGAAAAAGCAATCATTACATGATAGCTTAAATAAATGTCTAGTGACGAGGTTTCAATTTAATTTTTTAAGTTTATAAAATGTATTTTTATTCTCTTAATGTTAACATGGTCGTTTCATTGACATAAAATGCTGGTTTGACTCATTTAAAAATATACTTTACAATTAAATACCGGCAATATTTAATCTTTATAATTTGAGCTTATTTTATTTTTAATGTTTATATTAAACTAAAAGTTTTGGCCTCTTAAATTTCTCTGTCTAAAATATTAATCTCTATATTTTAATAAAAAACTTAAACCCTTTGGCTTCTAAAAGCATCAAAACCTGTTATTGAAAATTATAGGGACAAAACATAGTTGATGACTTTTTTTAATTACCTTGGTATATGTTTCTTTCTAGAATCAGAAAACTTTCAGGTGTCTTACAGTACATATAATATTTTTGGTATGTTTTGTGAAATAAAAAAATTGGACCACTTGGAAAAGGGCCCACACATGTTAGATTTTTTGTGAGTGTCATTATCCCATAGGCCCTACATTTAAAAAATGGTCCCCCATTTTAGAGAAAATTAAGAAAATGGACGACAAACTTAACTTTTTTTCTTATCTTCTTTATTTAGTCAACAAAATATAGTTTAATACCAACCCATTAAATCACCACAACAGATCTAGAAAATGATCCTCATCTGTGTTTTTATTTCCCATCTTTCATAGCAAAAAAAAAATAATAATAAAATAAAATTCATATAACAATATTTTAATTTTTTTTTTGGATGTGGTTCAGTTTGATGCAAACCAAATGAACCTAATGAGTCAAAATTAGGTAGACCTTTCCCATTCATTCATTTGTGCATTTAGAAAGAGACGTAACATATGACTCATTTTAAATTTTAACATATAAACTATATAACTGATTTGTAAAGATTAAAAAATTGATTGTCGTCTTGGAAAAATGTCTGTTAATTTTCCTAAAGAGTTGCATTTAATTGTTTGTGTTGGAACCATCCTTCATATAAACTCTTTTAAATGTATAATCAATATAAGTATTTTAAGGAAAAAATATAAATTTGTAAGAAAAAATTAATTGATGTTTTTATATCTATGATCAAAGTAAATCTCACAACTAGCTCACAAGTCTATGATTGAAAGGAAAAATGCATATATGGAATTTACATAATCCTAATCCATAATATAAGTCACCTTCCAGAAAGATTTGATTTATAATATAAGTTAATTGTAGAGTAATTAATGCTTATTTATTATTTTTTTCTTGTAATTAATGTTTAAATGTGACTCATCATATTTTTTCTTCCCTTCAAAACCTCATTAATAAGTATAAAAGTGGATTGTTTTTATTTAAAATAGATTCAACAAGTTAATTGTTTTTTCTTAGTTTCAATGAAATGATTAAAAACATCATATATTTTGGACTGCAAATATCATTATGTGCTTATTTGGTTTCACCTTTTTATGTGAAGGAAAATATACCATAAGACTTTTGTCTTGTAAAATCCAAAAATGTTTGTTTAACTGACAATAATTACTTTAATCCACTCTCTTTTTAGTGTTCCTTCCAAAAATGCACCTTTTTTTTTATATTGTATTAGTAATGAGTGGAATCAAAAAGTAAAGCCATCGTTCAAGTGTGATGGTTGGAAATTGGGAAATATTTCCGTATGTAAATTAAGACAAAAAGTATTTTTAAATTTATAAAAAGTATATCAAAATTTATAAAAAAAATCTCAAAATTCATAAATTCTTTTTAGATTCCGTAAACTCCTTTCTCTCAACGAATTCTTAAACACACGCTATATTTGTTAGTGGTGGGAAAAAAAAAGATGGCCTAGAACTCTAACATGATAATTCTATGTCATATAGTCCAAAACTGCTTTGTTTCTTTTATGAGATGAGGGGTGGTTTGGTTTAAAAACAGAAAAGAGAACAAAAGAAAGTTAGAACATGAACCAATCAACCAACAAAAAACTTCAATAGAACATGCATGACATTCACTAGTGTAAGACAAAACACCAACAAAAAAAAAAGCACTTGCACTTGCATTAATTTCTCATTTATTAATATTTTAAGTTTTTAACTGCCATGATGGTTTTATCAAGTTGTTGGGAAGATTTGGAGCATTAATAATAAGTTAACTTCCAATATGTTAGTTAAGTTGGGCATATACTACTTTTATAATTTTGAAAATAGAAATTAATACTAAATAAATATTTCATATATCTTTTATGTAAAAGACAAATATAGTAGTACTTATTAACAAAATATAGACCACTAAAAATAATAAATAACAGAAGTTACTTGTGTGTATGTTTGTGTCCATTGGATGTTTTTTCCTTTGGAATGTCACTTCTTAAATAAAATATGATAAAGAACTTGGATATTGATATAAAAAGGTCAAACATTAATTTTGGACTAATTTCAATGGAAAGTATAATGAGGAGAGAGAAACTTTTTACTCATCATCCTGTTTTAAAGATAAATTTAAAAGTGAGCTAAGGAGTTAACCTTCAATATTATTATTTTTTAAAATTAATTTACCTAACTTATAATTATAATATGATATGTAATATAATATTATATAAGAATTATTAGGATATATTTTATTATAATTAAGTAATTTATTTCATTTTTTATCCAATTAAATTCATTAAGTAATTCTTTATTAAAGATGAGATCAGTAATATGATCTGAAAAGGGATTAAATTGCATTCCTCTTGTACTTAATGCATGATTTATGTAACTAACATAATTAGATTAAAAAGTTAATTAATTATACGAAATTTGATATGCTCTTCTTAACATTTACTTTTTTTTTTTTTTTTTTTTGGGTTGGCAAGCGAAGCTTGCAGGCAGGGGATCGAACCCCTGAAGACGTGCCACTTAGGGCAACACCAGTGCCACTGCACCACAAGGGCGCTGGCAACATTTACTTATTTAAACTTGGCTTCCATCATTGTTACAAAGAAATACCCACTACTTTGTTGAAGAAATATTAATAGGGATAATTATAGGAGAAATGATAAAAACCACTCTAGTCCTCATTATAACTTATAAGTTCCACTTGTAGGAAAAATTTGTAGATGCTACCCATTCAATTATATTTATTAGCAACATTATTTTTTATTGGTTTGATCTTAGATATGACCAACAATTTTACTATGTCTAAAAATTTAATGCATATTTTTCAATTTCACGCTTAATCAATTACATGTCACTCATATTTTTTCCTATTTATTCTCTATCTTACTCATCATTTTTACGAACAAAGGTATATTTAGAAAAATTTATATATCTTATATATTCATTACTTTTAACTAATTTTAATCACTAATTCATTTTGCATTATTTGATTAGTTGTTACTTATTAATGATTGTTTTTCAATTTTAACCTTATTTAAAAAAGAGAAAAATGGTAAAAATGTAAGAATGATTTATGAATATTGAAAATTTTTTTTTTAATAAGAGTAAATTCGAAAATATTATCCATTCAAAATAAATTTATTAATTTAACTAACATTCTTTAACATGTTGATATTTAGTTAAGTTGAACTTAAAAAAAACGGTTAAAATGCATATAACATCGGGAAGTATTTTTCAAGATGCATCAAACACTTTAAGGTATTGTGTGGTGCTCCTAGTACTTTAAAACAATTTTTTATATGTGTCTAGTATTCTAAAATATTTTTTACAAATTCAGTATTATTTTATACAGCTTCAACAATTTAAAATATTTTTTAATATATTCAATATCAAAACATAAAAAATACTTTAGTGTGTAATACTTGAAAAATATTTCAATCTTTTAAATGTATAACCGAATACTTTCAAACTTTGGATGTAGTTAAGAAAAATATTTTGTATGCATATTCCTAAAGTTGTTTTATCGAAAAAATGAGAGTGATATAGGAAATATGTAGCGACAAGCCCACAACCATCTCTTTCAATTAAAAAAATCAGAGGGAAGATCACAGGGAAAAAGTTGAAGCCTCCATGGACGACCAATGATGACCGGCACTCACAAGAACTCATTAAATCTCCACCAGCAGCTTTCATAAATTCACCAACTACATCCTCAAAGAAATTTCAAATCAATCAATTCTTTCCTTTTCATTTATGAACCTAAAAAATGAATCACACTCTTCCATTAATACAATGAACTTGTCTTCCACTCTTCCCTGAAAATTTTGCCTTGTCCCCTTCTCATTTGATGCACAAAAAAAAAACCCCTCCTTGCTCCTTTTCATCAAAACTTCACCTCTACCTGGGAACTTGCAACACAGATTCACAAGCAACTCCCCTCAGCTTTTATTTATGGTCCAGAGGGAGACAATAGTTCGTGTTGCAGACTCAGTACTTTTTGTTTCTTCTGTTAATTTCTTTTCGTCGCCTTTCTCGATCTCTAAGCAAATCTAGACAAAGTTCACTCACATTCACTCGTTAAAGGCCACTACTTTATTTTCCCCTCACCTTCTAGCTTTTACTACCATTCTTCTCTAGTGTCGATTTTTGTTTTTGTTTTAAATTTTTAAATCTCCCTGTCTTGAAAGTTGAAACTCAAAATTTACTGCTATTGGGTTCACTCATGGAGTCCAAGGTTAAGAGAAGAAGCAAAGATTATACCATGGTCGGGCTAGTTTTGAAGTTCTGAGAAAGAAGTTTCTTTGTGGCTTCCTGAATCTTTTTTTCCTAAATGGGTTTGGGAGTATTTGGTTTTAGTTTGATTCTGACGCTTTTCTTCAAGCATTTGGCATGCCAGCAACCAAATACAGATGGGTTCTTCGTGTCTGAATTGTTGAAGAAGACAGGTTCATCTTCAACTTTTTCCAAATCCTTCAACTTGTCTGGTTCTTTCTGTTCATGGCAGGGGGTTCTCTGTGATGCTAAAAAAGAACACATTGTTGAGTTCAAAGCTTCTGGGTTAGGCCTCTCCGGGCCTATTCCTGATAATACCATTGGCAAGCTCAACAAGCTTCAATCTTTGGATCTTAGCAGCAACAAAATCACTCGGTTTCCTTCAGATTTCTGGAGTCTAACTTCTCTTAAGAGTCTTAACCTTTCTTCCAACCAGATTTCTGGCTCATTGTCGAACAACATTGGCAATTTTGCTTCCTTGGAAACCTTAGACTTATCGAACAACAATCTCTCGGAAGAAATTCCAGAAGCTATAGGTTCTCTTGTCAGTCTTCGCATCCTCAACCTTAGCCGGAATGGTTTCGGACCAACCATACCTTCGGGGGTTTTAAAGTGTCTGTCTCTGGTCTCACTTGATCTTTCATCAAATCATTTAAATGGGACTCTTTCCAAGGGTTTTGGCGCTTCTTTTCCAAAGCTTCAAATGTTGAACCTTGCCGGGAATTGTCTTCATGGTCGAGATTTTAATTTTTCTGGGTTGAATTCTATTACTACCCTCAACATGTCTGGAAATTTGTTTCAGGGTTCGGTAATAGGTGCATTGCAGGGAAGCTTAGAGGTCATTGATCTTAGCAAGAACCAATTTCAGGGTCACATTTCTCAAGTACAGTTCAATTCTAACTTCAACTGGTCTCGTTTAGTTTATCTGGATTTGTCTGAGAATCAGTTTAGTGGTGAAATTTTCCATAACTTGAATGAAGCCCAGAATCTGAAACACCTAAATCTTGCTCACAATAGATTTACCAGACAGAAATTCCCACAGATTAAGATGCTGTCCGTTTTGGAGTATTTGAACTTGTCTAGAACTAGTCTTGTTGGTCACATTCCTTGTGAAATCTCACAGCTGAAGCATTTGAATGTTCTGGATATCTCTATGAATCATCTCATTGGTAAAATCCCCTTACTGGGCAGCAAAAGCCTCCAAATTCTTGACCTTTATATGAACAATTTGAGTGGTGAAATACCCCAATCTCTCCTGGACAAGCTTCCGGGAATGGCGAAGTATAACTTCTCATACAATAACTTCACCTTCTGCGATTCAACATTTACACCTGAAATCCTTAAGAAGGCATTCTATGGATCAGTTAACAGTTGCCCAATTGCTGTAAACCCCACAATTTTAAGGAAAAAAGCCACTGATCGAAATGGAATGAAGCTGGCTGTTGGATTGACTCTAGCGATGATTTGCCTTCTTGCTGGGCTTTTGTTTCTCGCATTTGGCTGTAGAAGGAAGACAAAAATGTGGGCAGTGAAGCAAGCTTCATACAAAGAAGAACAGAACATCTCAGGACCCTTTGAATTTAAGACTGATTCAACAACCTGGGTGGCTGATGTAAAACAAGCAACTTTGGTCCCGGTTGTTATTTTTGAGAAGCCATTGTTGAACATCACTTTCGCAGACCTCTTGTCTGCGACTTCAAACTTCGACAGAGGAACCCTTTTGGCTGAAGGGAAGTTTGGGCCTGTTTATAGAGGCTTTCTACCTGGTGGGATTCATGTAGCAGTTAAGGTTCTGGTTGTTGGCTCTACATTGACAGATCAAGAAGCTGCGAGGGAGCTTGAGTATCTCGGTCATATCAAGCATCCCAATCTTGTTCCTTTAACTGGGTATTGTCTAGCTGGAGATCAGAGGATTGCTATATATGAATACATGGAAAATGGGAACCTGCAAAACTTGCTCCATGACTTGCCACTTGGGGTGCATAGTCCAGAAGATTGGAGCACAGACACATGGGAGGAAGATGACAATGGTGGTGGGATTCAAAACGCCGGCTCTGAGGGATTACTCACATCTTGGAGATTTCGTCACAAGATTGCCCTTGGCACTGCTCGAGCACTGGCCTTTCTTCACCATGGCTGCTCACCTCCAATCATTCACAGAGATGTCAAGGCCAGCAGTGTTTATCTGGACTACAACCTAGAGCCAAGGTTGTCTGATTTCGGTCTAGCTAAGGTTTTTGGAGATGGCTTGGATGAGGAAATCGCACGTGGCTCACCTGGTTATGTGCCACCTGAGTTTTCCCAACCCGAACAGAACTCCCCAACACAAAAATCTGATGTGTACTGTTTTGGGGTTGTGCTGTTTGAGCTGGTATCTGGTAGGAAACCTGTTGGGGATGATTATCATGATGAAAAAGAAGAAACTTTGGTTAGTTGGGTTAGAGGACTAGTGAGAAAGAATGAAGCCTCAAGAGCCATTGATCAGAAAATTCGCAACACAGGTTCAGAAGAACAAATGGAGGAGGCCATCAAGATCGGTTATCTTTGCACGGCTGATTATCCATCGAAGCGACCAAGCATGCAGCAAGTTGTTGGGCTGCTTAAAGATATTGAGCCTTCTGCTACTTAGTGAATGAAAAATGAAGAGAACGAATTGAGCTTGTTTTTGGTTTCGGATTTAGTTATCCCACTGGTTGAGATCTTCCCCTAGGGAAAATGCAAACAAAGCAATTCTGGGCTTGTGGCCTTTTTCGAGATTAATAAGCACTTCTCCTTTTCATACCAAAACATCTTTGGTAGATGAAAGCTCTGATGAGAGAATACAACCAGAACTCGATCTCTTTAACATGTTACTGGTTCTACTTGTTCATTCATTCTAGTCTCTATTTTATATGTTCCTTTTGTATTTTCCACCAAACCCCCTTTTTCATAATTTAGAAATTGTAGACTTAATGGCAGGGCCTTTTTATCTCCGCTTTTAAACACGTCCAATGTTTGAATTGAAAAGGGATTTTCAGCAACCCTCTTTTACTTTAGTAGATGAAGGCAGTCTTTTTTTTGGTTTTGTGGATGAATGGTAAATAGATGCGGTTTTAGTTAATGTGGTGAGCGGTTTCATTCTTGTAAGGAGGAGAAGACAAATTTTTATCTTAAGGGGACCATCTTGGCAATAAAAAATGACTTGGTTAACCAAAAATCATTAAAGGATGAAAGGTAGCCAAAAGTCTAATTAAAAGAATGGAGTCTAATCACATTTGCACAATATATAGACAAATATGAAGAAGAGAATGGAGACGACAACGGAACGCAATCTAATCCCATAAGCCAAGAAAAATAGCTTTGGCATCAACATTTACCATTTGTTGAGAAACTCTTAAAAGCACTTTCATCTAACTTGAGATAAATAAAATTTTTCTTACATATTTATTTAAAACTCAATAAAATCACTTAAAATAAATTAATTTAATTAAGAGACAAAATGTTTGGGAAACTTTTTTTTACCGATGCATATAAATCAAGATAAAAAGGTTTCAAAATTTATAAAAACAAATTGAAATAAAATTATCTCAAAATCTAAAAAACCATTTTGGAATCTGTAACCCTTTCTTCCAACGGATTTCCGAAAAAATTGGGATTTTATGGGCTTATTATTTTTTTGTAAGATTTTCAACCCTGCTTTTGAGCTTCTAAAAGCGAGGTTAAACATAGCCATAAGCTTCAAATTGCTCAACACGAAATGACAAATTTTTATTATTAGGGTTAAGACATATTTCTATTCTTTTAGCTTAGAAAGCACTTATATATGTATTTATAAATTACTTACGAATAAAATTTTTATATTGTCAATGTAATTTAAACTATTAAAATTAATTTGAACAGTTCACAGTTGCAGGCTACTTAATTTAGAAGAAAAATAATGGTTTTGTAAAATAGTAAATGATGAATCTCAACCATTAATTTTTCGTCCCATAATAAAGATTGGATGAAGGGGAAAAAGAGAAGGAAAGATGAAGAGAGATCCAAATACCTTTAATAGAGCAAGTCAAAAAATTTTCTTTTCTTCTTTCTTTTTATCAAAGGTGTAATATTATTTCCCACTTATTCGACCCTTTTATTTATTTAATTTTTTGCCATTCACACTTAGTTGATTGCACTATCTTAAATATTGAATAACTAGAATATACCGAATAATTGGCTTGCACGTTTTCATGAGTATGTGATTTTAAGATTACCTGCGGACTCTAGTGCGCACCTTGTAAGCTATCACTACAATCAAATCTAAAAACTTTTTCAGGTGCGCGACATGGATCGGGTCCGAATTAGTCAGAGCGAAGCTCTAGTGAACCGAGCTGGAAACAAAAAAAAAATCTAAAAACTTTTATAAATTGGGCTTGTTTGACAACGTTCCTAAAAGTCAAACGCATGTTTAACAGTATTTTTTTTCACAAAACGAGATAATCTCCTTCACATATTTACCTCGACTTGCGTAAAAATACTTCTCTACTGCTTTTCCAAATGGGTCATGGTTAGGTTTTGAATAACTAAACAAGAACACTTTCCTTGCTTCTTTTTTTTGTTATAACCATTCTGTATCCAACTTTTTTTTAGCACTATTACTATATGTATGAAGAACCTACTAAGAGGATTTTCCTTACATTTCTATTTAGTGTCCTTAAGAGTTACTTTTCAATGGAAAGTTGAACATCCACCTATCACAAATTTGAATTCTAAAAATTATAAAAATCACTTACTAGTAGAGTTTTAATCTTAACGTTTTTAGGTCAATAAAGATGCAAATTTTTCAAGTGTTTGTAGATATTTAAACTAGCCATAAAATTTTTTTTAATGTAATTTATGATTTACAGTGTAAGTATTGAAAAGAGTTTTATCTTAATTAACAGAAATATGTTTGTTCAATACTAATGCGCTATCTAATATATCCTTTTTATGTCACACACACACATATATATATATATATATTCAACTACGTAATGTCACACACACACACATTCAACTACGTAAGAAACCTTCCGTTAAGGTTAAAGGTCTGTTTGGAAAAAAAAGGAATTCACTCTTTAGGCATTTTTGAGCGATAAACTTCCCGAAAGAAACACAAGGACAGTAACGCCGTTAAATTAGACCGTCAATACAATGTAAGCAACGGCCTTCCTCCGTCCAGGTCATGCAACGGAGGGGGTAGACGGTGGACGTTTCCTTCCATGAGCAAGAATCACCTGAGTCGAGCAGTCAAGGACACAGATACCCTCCAACTCGTTGCTTTAAAGCAAACTCTCTCTCCAATCTCTGCCGCTTCGCGAAATCCTAAGCACGTTTGCGTTTGTTTTAGACAGTGCACTCTATAAAACGGGACCCTTAACTGTTCTTTACTTTACTCTCTGTTGGAGGACCATCCATGGCTGACGGTGAGAGCTCCGTAGCTCTGATAGACGGTAACTCTGAACTGCGAGAAGACAACGGATCAGTAGAAGAAGAAGAAGAAGAAGAAAAGGGAGAGGAATTAAGTCGAGACTCTGAAGCACGTCCTACTAGTGAGTCTCAGCGAAGCGAATTACAGAATTCTGAACCTTCCCGGGAAGCAGAGCCACCGGAGCCTAATTCGGAAACCCTAGTTGTGCCCACGTCGCTTGAACCCGAAGAGAAAGATCAGAGTGCCGGTAAGCTTGAGTGTCGATAATTGTCCTTTTTGCCGAAATGAGAAATTTTTTTCCCTGAGTTCCCCCAACTTTTAATGGCTTTTTGAGAAGGTAAATGAGTTGCGTGGTTTGTCCTGCAGTTTTGCACGCGAGCTCTACTACGCAGGAGGCTGCGAAAGGCGAATGTAAGGTTAGAACATTTATACTTGGTGAAGTTTGAGTCATAAATATCGTGTCTACTTTGGTGTCATCGTTTAAACTGTGTTAGTTTCGTGTCTTTCCGCATGAATTTTTAAATCATGCGCGTCCAGAAGTGAGTTCATAGTGTAGAGTCCGGCTGGAGTTGGAAAAGAAAAGCCCCATCTTAAATGTTCGCTAGCAAGATTTATGCATCAAAGCAAATGTTCAAAGCGGCGAATGTTATGTGACAATTATTCTGTTTGATTTGTTCGCCCCCCTGGAATTATTCTCAAGAGAAGGAGATTCTAGAAGTGGTACTAGATAGGAATGCAGGATTCCTATGGCATCCTGTGTGTAAGTTCACTTAAATTAAGTATATTTCTCCGTTTTGCACACAAGCATTTGTAGGGATGTACAGTTTAGAACTCGTGAATTGCTTAGAAGTTTTTGGTTATCAAAATAAGGCGTGGGTGTTTACCCTTTCTTTGAGATCAAAACAAATAAGCTAGATTAGAGCTTTTGAATGATCATTTCAAGTTTTACCGCTGGGTTAGGACTTGGAAAATCTGTCTTCATGAAAAATCATTGTCGGCCCTTTCATGAATTTACCTCTTCTTTGTTTGGCTTGATATCATTTTGGTACCTTTTTTGTTTAAATTTAGTCTCTGTGTGTGTTACAATTAGGTCCCTTAATTTTCAATCTGTTTAAGATTCATCCCTTAATTTGAATTGTTTGAAAAATTGAATTTCCCTCTTCTTCATAAAAGTAGGCCTTTTCATGGGTTAACCTTTCTCAGGAGCCAGTTGGACCTTCTGACAAGGAACTTGCTGAAAGGGATTCAGTGCAGACAACTCAAACGCAGATAGAAAATCAACCTCAGGTGTTGGCGTGTTCAAGTGCATTTTCTGAACTGTCACCAAAATCTGTAACACAATCTTTATCATCTGCTCCTAGTCCAGCTGTACCAGAACAAAGGCAGTCTTCTCCAAAGCCTTCTTACCGTAATGCCTTATCTCTTGTTTCTGTTGTGAGGACATCCACATCTGATGGATACAACTGGCGGAAGTATGGACAGAAGCAAGTTAAAAGTCCTACAGGTTCTCGAAGCTATTACAGGTGTACTTATTCAGAATGTTGTGCTAAGAAGATTGAATGCTGTGACCATTCCGGCCATGTGGTAGAGGTTGTCTATAAAAGTCAACACAGCCATGATCCACCACGGAAGACTAACTCAGGTAGAGAAAGTAAGTTTGCATCATCCAAACAGCTTAATGTGGAGAACGTTGTTATAGAGAAGCCCATCAAAGTATCCATTGATTCAAATCCATGCCCTTCTTCAAAGGAACCTCCACAAGAAGCACCATGCAGTGCTGATGGGAAAAGACACAACTCATCTGATCAAAATGATAATGGTAAAATTGACTTGAAGGATGAGCATATTATTGAGACACAGCCCAAAAAAAGGCAAGTTGATGCATTGATTATTTTCTCTGAGGACAAAAAATTGTGCATAATATCATTTTCTTTTCATTTTGGAAGAATTTATTAGTAAGTGGGCTAATTTCTTTCTTCAAATTGGATAATCAGAGTGAAGAAAGGTGACCTTACATGCCAGGATTCTCCAATGAAACCTGGAAAGAAACAGAAGTTTGTTGTACATGCAGCAGGAGATGTGGGGATATCAGGTGATGGATATCGGTGGCGCAAGTATGGACAGAAAATGGTGAAGGGAAACCCCCATCCTAGGTGCATGCCTAAATCTTCCTGGCTTTCTTTACGTTGTGTGTGTACACGCAATGGTCAAAATATGTTTAAATTGAATCAATACTAATCATCAATCAAGAGAGGCAAATCCATTTCCCTAATTCTGTTTCCAAAATTTGTTGTTTCTTCCATTAACTAGCGGGAATATTGGAAAAACACATATATAATTAAATCCCTAGCTGGTGGTGCATATGAGATTTATTTTCCAGGCCTAATGTAGATTCTTGAAATCAGAGCATGGCTGGTTGTTTTAAAAAATATTTATAGCCCCTAACACTTTACTAATACATAGGCAAATATTTTTTAAAAAACCAAGTAATGCTAGACGGTTTCTAACAAATGAAATCCTTACATAAGCTGAATTTTTACTTTAAATGTAAACAGTGAAATCAATTTTTTAGAGATTATTGCTTGTGCAGCTACTCACAACCTTCCGATCACCGTTGAGTGTCGGTTACAATAGTAGGCATTGGATCAGATGGATCTTTAGGTCAACTAATGTTTAGGTAGAATTCTTCTATTTTCCACTCTGTATGTAGCAAATGCATGCACTTCTCTTCTGATAGAACTATCTGGTACTCGATACTACTAATACTGATTTGAGCAATGTTGGGCTCAAATAGCAGTTAGCTTTTTCATTCATAAGATTTGAATCCTTGACATCGCTTAAGGGATATTGAGTCCAAGTACATTTTTTTTTTGGTTTTCTTGTTGTTTGAAAATTGGAAAACATGCCTTCAACCACTTTAAATGAACGTAGAAGTAAGCCAAAGAATTAACCAAATACTGATTATATTTTTCTTCTATGAAAATTTCTGTGAACATAAACTTCTATTCCAAGAATGCTCCAAATAGGTGTACTCAAAATAGCCATAATCTATTGGTTGATAAATGGGAAACACTAGCATCTGGTTGGATAAAATTGAAGTCAAATGGTTTGGTCTTTGGCCAAGAGAAGGAGTGAGATGTGGGGGCCTCTTGAGAGACCACAAGGGGAAATCGTTGGGTGGACTTGTTGGATACCTTGGCTATTGCTCAGTGGAAGAAGCAATAGCTAGGGAATTATGTAAGCATTGAAACTCAGATGGGACCAAGGCCATTATAAGATTTACATGGAAGTTGATGCTGCCAACTTGGGTGAATATGCCTAATGCAGAACTTACTCTGGAATCCATGAGATCATTGTCTATCATGGAGATATGAAGGTGGATTGGTAGGAACTGGATGATTTGATTTTTGCATGCTCCTGGAGGTAGGAACAAGGCTTCCTATACTGCCTTAGCTGGGGGGGGGGGGTTTACAGAAAACTAAGCCCAACTTTCTTTGCAGAGTTCCCTGTCTGTACTACAGAGTTGTTTCTAAATGATTGTACTCGGACTTCAGTCCCCAAACCTTGTCTTTAGTGTAATTGGGCCATAGCGCACCCTTGCTTACCATAAAAAGGTCATCATCTATTTAGGTAGGTAAAATCCTCTCTGTATGGTCCAAGCCATGTTTCTGTTTTTGCTGATTTTTTCTATAATCCCTTTATCTACTGATGCATTGTTTTCTTCATCTCCCCCCTTAGGACTCAAATGCATTTTCCATTATGCAAATGAAGTCATTATCCCATAGCTTGCTTTATGTATCCAGGCTTTTCAATGAGCTTTATTTGGAAAACAATTGGTTTCTCTCAAGTTTCTGTAATTCCAACAAATGTTTAGAAGAATTCAAAGCATGTGAGTCTTCATGTTATTCCCTTTTTTGCGTTGTTCCAAGACTGACGTGTTGTGGCAATGTTAAAATTGAGGAAGTTCAAGTAGGATGGAATGTGTAACCTTAGTAGTCTAGAACATGCTACTGCTATTTGTGTGGCTGAAATGAATGGTTACATGACAAAATATAAAATATAAAAAAAAAATGTTGGATGGGATAAGTTTTAGCAATATTCTGGAATTGATTTTTGATGGGCTCGGTTCATTTATGGGCCACATTCATGAGGTTTAATTGTCTATATGTTTGCTACAGTGTTTTGAGATCTCTGATGAGAAATCAATTTTTGAAAAATTGAGTGCTTTATTGTATTTCTTGCCTACCTGGAATATAATAAAAAAACAGATATCTTTAGACTCACCTTGGCTATTTAATGTGGTCCAATGTAAAGTTCTAGGATTCAAGGTTCTGTCATAATTGTAACCCGTTTAGTTTTAAAACTTTCTCTAGCTTTGCCTGAAATCTCAAACATGCACCTGTGTTTGATGCATTTTAATGTATCTCCTTGGGTGCTGCTAACAACTAATTGTGGTAGAAGCATTTTGCTTGTGGCAGCTTGTGGAATATTTATTTTACGATTTTATTTTTTGGTGCGCTTGGATTGTACTTCTTCATATTTATGGTTTTTGAAGGCATGCATCCTACAAGAGGAATAATAGGGAGATGGAACGTGTAGGATGCAGTTAGCTGCATATCTATAATGTGCTGTTGCGTCCTCCCCTTCTTTATACTGGCCTATAATTGTCTTCCATCTCTTATGATGAACGGTTTGAATTTTCAGAAACTACTACAGATGCACTTCAGCTGGATGTCCTGTCCGTAAGCACATTGAAACTGCTGTAGACAACTCTAATGCTGTGATCATTACATACAAGGGAGTTCATGATCATGACATGCCTGTGCCTAAGAAACGGCATGGCCCACCAAGTGCTCCTCTTGTGGCTGCAGCAGCACCTGCTTCAATGAACGGTTCACAGCAATTTAAGAAAACAGACAAATTGCAGAAGCAAAAATCTTCTACTCAGTGGTCGGTAGACACAGAAGGCGAATTAACCAGCGAAACCTTGGAACTTGGGGGTGAGAAAGCAATGGAATCAGCTCGAACTCTATTGAGCATCGGTTTTGAAATAAAGCCTTGCTGAAAGATATTTCAGAAAAACCTGCAGTTGTATCTGTATAAATTAATTGGCAGGTATTGTGTATTTTCCCCACTTGCCAATTTTCCCCACATCTAGTTTTCTTCCACGTAGTGTTTCGGTGGATCGATTTGTTAATATTTGGTTGTACAACCTTTCAACTTGGCTAAAATGAGCTTGGCAATGTTGGAATGAATATAGGGTTGATTTGCACCCACTTTGTTCCCACCGAAGTTGAGAGTAGTAGAATTAACGACATCCACACAAATGCTTTGAAATATTTGTGAGCAGTAGAATTAACGATATCCACAGTTGCATTGAAGTCAAGTGTTTCAAATTCTGTGAGAGTGAAATAAGGGATGATTGCACTTACATCCTAAGTAATGGATAATATCTGAAAAGTTAACATTTTTTTTGGGTTAAAGGTGTAAAGGGCACTATACATTTATAAAATACTTATTTTATTAATGTAAAGCCTGATCTCAAATTATTTATTTTCATGCAGGAGTACAAGTATAATTTAGGATAGGGTTCATAAGATAAAGTTCAAGTCATACATTAGTCAAATCATGTAAAAAGATTACAATCATACAATGCATGTGGTAATTGGACAATAATTCATTACATTTCATGCATGTGTGGTTTACAAAACAGAGATTAAAACAACTTTATATAAAGTTAATAAAAGGCATTGTGTGACTCAATATATTAAAAGAAATAATTTCACCAAGTTTTTTCTCACATCTTTAGAAAAATAATGGTTTAAATGTTTGCTAGATTATTTAATCTTAATATGTAATTTGTTCCGGAAGTATCCCTTAAAGCAATGTTGATCTCGAAATTTTTTAGATTTGATTGCCCTTAAAATAATTTAAATTTATTGAACTTTGGAAAAATTGGCATAAGGATAAAAAGGGTGAAGTATTTCACTAAGATCAAGTTTCAGAATACTCAGATCTACAATCAGAGTTTCAATTTATACATTTATGAGTGAGTTTCGTTAGAGTGATGATCTATGAAAGAATTTGCACTGCGTCTTTAAAAGTTAAGTTCTTTTTGCAAAATATTTATCTATTTTTGTCATTATGTCCAATTTTTTTGAAGTTTTTATTCATCGTCCCTATATTTTAATTTTATTAGAATTTGTGAAATATTTTTTTTAAAAAAACATAGGCCCATGAAACCCAGTAAAACATATAGAGACATGAAACATAACAAATTACATGAAGTTTAAAAGCAATCTCAATGCTTCAAATTTATTAATAATACAATTCTTATAAATTTTATTTCATATATTGATGACATTATTATAACTTTTAGAAAAATAAATAGATTAAAAATATACAATAAAATTATGATACCTCAAAGTGAAATCATAATTTTTTAAAGAAAATTCCATTCAATTTTTAATGTAAAATTTTAGCTATTTTTAATCTTGCATAATTTCGTGTTTTAATAACAATGGATTGCTCATATTCTATATGAAAGGAGAGAAAAATTAACCAAGTCTATTAAATATTAATGTTAAAGAATTGCCTTAAAAAATGAGTAAAAGGGTATCAATGAGATGTTTACAAAATTATCCTTAACTAGAAGCAATCTTGCTATAAAAACAAAATCAGAATAAGAATGTAATTTAGGGTTATGTTCAAAAGAATACTCCGTAAATGAACGTCTCCACTATGTATCTACTGTGTTAACTTTTTCAGCACAATGAAAGATTTTTTTAAGAATATAAACAATATGTTCTTTACATTAGTAAAACTTTATATTTGAAAATTATAAAAAATGAAAAAAATATTCTTTTCTTGAAATAATTACTCAAAATAAAATTAAAATTAAAAAAATCTAATTATTTGTTTCCAAGACAGTTTAAAGGTAATGCTAATGATTTTTTCGGTAGACATCTCTTTATTTGTAAGATATTAATCATATTCGACAATTATTTTACTCTTTTTTTTACCATCATTTGACAATTGTTTTAGCAGACATCTCTTTATTTAATCTATTAATTATGTTTTTGTTTTTGCATTCAACTTCGTTGTATATGTAGAGTAAAAATACTATTTTTAAATTTTCAAAATTGGATGTGATACATATTTTTAAATGTAACAAACTTACTACCAAAAAGAGGAGAATGTAACAAACTTAATTTGCAAGAAATTTTGAGTTGAATTGAATAAAATTATGATGGAGTAAAGAGTCTAATTCATCCTACATTAATTAGTACCATAATTTAATTCATCCCACTTAATTGATATTAAGTTGTGATTCATCCTACATCACCGAGCTAAATGAAGAAAAAAAGGGTGTATAAGACAATGTCTTTAAAGTTATATTTGAATTCATTAATAAATATCCAGATTCTAAATTTCATAATGAACTCAAGTTAGTACATTGATGTTGCCGGACTCGTTTAGAAACGAAGTGGAGAAGTGCTTTTACGTAAATCGATATAAATATCTGAAGGAGATCATCTCGTTTTATAGAAAAACACTATTGAACGGGCTTTTAGACTCATTAAAGGTGTTTCTAAATGGGCCACTATTTTGTTGAGTTTGTTCATGAATTGACATTAGGATTTAGCCGTGCTTTAGTGGTCTGTCTGTAACTTTGTTTTGTTAGACCTTGATTATTCTGTAATTAGCATAAAATTATGATACATTAAGATGAGAAGTTTTTCTCCCTAAAAATTTTCCATTACATTATTGTATAAATTTTTTAACAATGAAATTACTCAAGCAGCATGCTTGAAAGAAATTGTAAGAAAACGACACAAGAAAACGATAAATGAAAATACCGCTCATAGCCGGTAAAGTTGGGCGGCAAGAACCATATTTCCGGGCATCCGGGCAAAGCTTAATCTTGTCACTGTCCCATTTCCATGCTTCTTGATTATCTCCGTGCCCTCCACTGTTTTCAAAGACATTTAGATGGAAGCCTAACAGTACTTGTTACCCGTAGGAAGACACCCTTTTTCATTGCATTTTCTGGGAAACTTTCTCTACTAACTTCTTGGGAGAAAAAAGCATGGTGGCTCCAAAGGAATGTGTCAGCTTTTTCTCCATGTGGGGCTACTGAGAATAAAGAGAGAAATAATAGAACACCCCTATTTTCTTTCTTTTTGAGGTTGCAGAGTGCTCTCCTTTTTCACAATGCAGAATGGAATCTCAGAGTTTCGAGGCTCTCGGAAGCTCGTTTTGAAAGTTATCGGGAATATAGATAGAATGCACCCCCTTTTTTAGCCCATTTAAACCCTAACTTTGGTCAAAAAGGTGAATCCATTTTTGGCTTCGATCATGCTATAGTCCTAAACCCTATTGGCGTCAAGTTTTCCGGTTTTGGGCTGTATGAAAATTTGGGTATGAGTGGAACGGGGTCGTGGGGCTTTATTGTCTGTCAATTTACAGGTTCTGGGTGTCTCTGAGCGTCTCTCTGAGTAATTTTAGAACTTTGACTGATTCCCACGTAGCTGAGACTACAATAATAGCATTTTGGAGGTTAGACTCTAAGATCCGTGTTTGGGAGTGTTCAAGAGTTCAACTAGTGTGAAAATGAGGGTTTCATTGAATTTCATTGGCTGCTGACAAATATTAGGGCTTGAAGAAGTGGTGGCTGGTTAGATTGGAATATTTTGGTGATTGTGTAGTGGGTTCTGGAATCCAAATCAATGTCTGGAGCTCCAAGAGTGAGGTCTATGCATGTTGCTGACTCAGAAGCAAGGCTTGTGCTTGGACCTGCTGGGAACAAGTCTGAATCATATAGCTCGAGGAAACCAACTTCAAAGCCACTGAGGAATGCTGATAAATTGCGGGACGAGATTGTATCAGCCAAAGAGAAGAAATGTCGTCAATTTCCTACAATTGCCACTTCCTCTCCCCAGTCGCATCCTTCAAGTGTTGCCTCGGTACTCCGTCGGCATGAACAGTTATTGCATTGCAATTTGTCCTTGAACGCTTCATGTTCTTCTGACGCCTCCACAGATTCATTTCATAGTCGAGCATCTACTGGCAGATTAGTTCGGTCATATAGTCTAGGTACTAGTAGAAGGAAACAGAATGTGACAAAGCCAAGAAGTGTTGCTTCTGATGGTGTTTTAGAATCTCCTCCTTCTGATGGTTCACAGTGCAAGAAGAGGTGTGCCTGGGTGACTCCAAATACCGGTTTGTTCTTCTCTTTAAATATTCCTGAATTTATTATAAGACATTTATTACTGAACACTGATTTTGGAACTGGCATGGACCATAATTTCTGTGATTCTGTATGTGGTTCCTTAGGTTGAAATTACTTTCAGGAATATCCACGTGGTAATTGATATCAAATTTGT
Source organism: Vachellia pachyceras (assembly GCA_025593235.1). Taxonomy (NCBI): domain Eukaryota; kingdom Viridiplantae; phylum Streptophyta; class Magnoliopsida; order Fabales; family Fabaceae; genus Vachellia; species Vachellia pachyceras. Next base: position 40,969 of record JANTPZ010083821.1, read on the forward strand.
CTAGAGCTCATTGCTATGATAAATTCCAGTTCATGAAGGTTGAGATTGGATAAACATTTGGGATTCATTTTATTCAGAACTGTGAAATCTATTTTTGATTGTTTTCTTTTCTCTATAAGTTGTCAAATGAGCATGGACTTAAGTTTTCTGATGCTAGGTCGCTTCTGTAAGATATTTGAGTCCCTTAAACTTTATTGTGCTTCAAATCATCACGTATGACACTTTAATATTTGTTTTTTTGTCCCATGGATTTCGTTTGGTGTTTTGAAGAGATAAAATGGGATGTATACTTATTAGTAAAGAAATGGCATTAATCTGAAATATTAATGGCTGTAGAGCTCTGAGTGGGCTTTATAGCAAGATGTCAGGCCTTATCTTTCCTGGAATGTCTTCACAAGATTTATATCGAACTTGATTAGCATTTTTCTCAGTTTTGCTTCCTGACTAAGTTCAACTGTTGACAATAGAGCCGTGTTATGCTACTTTTCACGATGAAGAATGGGGAGTTCCTGTTCATGATGACAAGTATGTGATGCAAGATTTAATTATCAAGTCTTTTGGGGGGAAAAGAATATTTTTCCCCTCCTTAGATAGATGTTAATCTTGACACTATTCATGTAGGAAATTATTTGAGCTTCTTGTATTTTCAAGTGCTCTGGGAGAACTCAGTTGGCCAGCCATTCTTAATAAAAGACATATTTTTAGGTACTGCTTCTCTAGAAATCCCATATTGCCTTTTTTCATTTTAAAGCTAAAATTTAACTTAAAAGCATCAAATCTGAACTGGCTGCCAGTAAAACCTTTGTCTTCCTCATCCGTAGCCTCTTTTCTCACGATTTTGTTTGCAATATTTTAACTAAGGTTATTTGCAGGGAAGTTTTTGCAGACTTTGATCTGGTTGCCGTCTCAAACATGAATGAGAGGAAAATGGTTGCACTGGGAACCCCGGCAAGCTCTCTACTTTCAGAACTTAAACTGCGTGCTGTAATTGAGAATGCACGTCAATTAACAAAGGTATGTTATCATTTTCTCTCGACCTGTTCAATGTTTATAACAATATACGCACACTCTGGTTGGTTCCTAAGTTCACCATTTAATTCTTGGACCATTAGAAGCCAAGAAAACCACAAATCACGCAGGCTTGATTGATATTCTAATAATGTTACAGTAGTTAGAAAATAAATCACAACTAGTTTATGTCTTGCAAGTTTGGTGGCATTTTCTGTACTGCTGCATATATTTTCAGCTTTGGGCTTGAGTTTAAATGGCCATTGCCTTTTTTGCCTCATCGTTGTGACAGATATCTAGTGTCTTGAATTTTGTGCACAATCAATTGAATGACCTAAAATTGTTGTTTTGTGATCATTTGGTTTGGTAGATTCAGTACTGAAGTCAGTGGGATGGAGGTGGTCCTGTTCCTTATCTCTATGCAGCCTGACCACTTTGGAATCCAATTTATGCCATGGCAGTTATAACAAATAATTTGGATTCTTTAACCTGCCATTTTGCTTGGTTCCTTTCAAGTTAAACCAAAAATATATAGGCATATATTAGAAGTGGGCCTCACTAGAAAGCCTAATTAATATGCTTACATGTTCGGTAATGAGTGATTCAGTCTTGCATATATGTATAGTTTGGATCAACCTACCCAAGAATTTCCCCACTGAAATTCACATTCTGTACCGAACTGCCATAATTACAGATGGCATCATTTGTGGATATGATGATTGTCATCACAACTAACATTCTGCAGGTTTTTTACTGATATTGCAGGTAATAGATGAATTTGGGTCATTTGAGAAGTATATCTGGAGCTTTGTGAACCACAAGCCCATATTGAGCAGATTCAGGTACGCTAGACAGGTTCCTGTGAAAACCCCAAAGGCGGATTTTATCAGCAAAGACTTGGTGAGGCGGGGATTCCGCTGTGTGGGCCCCACCGTCGTGTACTCGTTCATGCAGGTTGCTGGGCTAACAAATGACCATCTCATCAGCTGCTTCAGATTCCGGGACTGTATTATAGCAGCATCAGCATCAGAAGGGAAAGAAGAGAATGACATCATCAATGGCAGCAGCAGCAACAATAATAATAACAGTACTGAGCAAAAGGAGACTAACAAGGGGGTGATGGAATCTGATCTGTCTATTGCCATTGATGATTTGCGCTTCACTTCAGAATAATGGTGTCTGGTAATTTGATTGTGAGGAGGATGATGATAGAGCCTCAGGTTCTTCTATTAGCAGTTGAGCTTATTAACTGATAATCTGATATCAGCTGATTTATAACTTATAATCCTTATGGTGTTGGGGAATTTGTGCATAAGTTTCATGTGGTGCTTATTGATTCTTCTTGTATTTTTGTAGAATTGTAGATTGTAGAAATGATGATGATCGCGAATGAATTGAATCAAACTGGTGCCGCTGCTGATGCAGAGAACCTTGTCATATTGATGTACAATTTTCTGTACAGTTGGAAAGATCGGTTATAAGAATATTGGGTTAATCCCAGTTTCAGTCGTTCTAGTTTAAGAAAGCAATTTACTTTTGATCTTTTATTTCTATATTCCTCAATTTTTTCATATAGATATTTATATTATAAAGAGTAAAAGATTTCAAATATTATAATGTGATTTTTTTTTAAGTTTCGCAATGATATCTTCATGTCAAGGTGTTTTTGTGAGATCAAAAATGGCAATTTATAATAACTTTTGAAAATGTAAATAATAAGCTATATATGTAATTTAATTTTTTTAAAATATTTAAGTGTTATTAATATAATGTAGTAATTTTCAATTATATTATTGTTGCTGTTGTTGTAGGGCACACAAATAATAGTAATAAATAGACGAAAACGATAAATCATAGAGCGCATGTTTCCTTGTTCTTCTGGACTCATTTGCCGTTAGCCATGTTTTGGTTTCACCTAAAGCACCGACAATAATTATTTTCCACACTTTTTTGCCTCTGTTAATACGAGACTCCCTCAAATTTCAATTGGGGCATCTCTTTATTTAATTTGATTAGATCAAAGATGTTAGCCATGTTTGTTAATATAAAATATTTTTAAATGACTTTAATTATCTTTTTCAATTTTTTACTCTCTTTTTATGTAATTGTTGTTAAGAGGGTATCAATAAAAACAACTTAAAAAATTGACAATAATTAAAATAAATCACATATTTGTGCTTAGAATTACTTTTTCAATTATAATGACAGGAGGTGAACTCCAAGGCCAAAGAAAAGTTTTGGGAAAATTTACATTCAAGTCCTAATTAGGAGATTTAATGAATAAAATGTCACAAAGATTCACAAACTTACCATAAGGTCTTAGCAATAGCTGCTGAGGTTGTTATTAACAACTTTACTAACCTGCATTAACAACCTCAGCAGCTACTCCTGGGACCATATGGTAATTTTGTAAATCTTTATCACATTTTATTCATTAATTCTCATAATTGGGATCTGATTGCTTCCCAAAACTTTTTGTCATGGGGTAATTTTTAAATAGCATCGGTAATTTTAATAGGCTCGTCTCAATGCTAGTAGCAAAATCATTGCAGATTGATAATAGACGTTAATGTTGACCACCGACTCGATGAAAAAAGTGGAATTAGTACGATGATTTAAAAGAGATTTCATTATTTGAAAATTTAATAACATAAAAAGTATGTAATAATAAATTTAATGTAAAAAATAATAATAGGTACATACTCCTCGTTTAGAATTGGAAAATTGTTTGCAATTAAGTTTGTTGAGACCTCAGCAATTTCTCTTAAAAAAATTGATTCTACCGACACGTGGTATGTTTAGGTGAAATTTTGGTAGCTAAGAGCATTTATTTTACATGAGAAAAAAGATAGATAAAAAATTAATGATAAAATAACATATTCATGCTATTCCACATTCGTAATTCTGTATGGTTTTCTGGGTAAGTGGTTGATACACAAGAAAGTGATTCAACATTAACTTGACAAATTCACTTGATGTGAGCAGGATCCAACTTATTAATTAAATGAACTAAAATTGACTAAATAATTGATTGAAAATCACACCACACAACTATAGATAATTTAAGGACAACTTAAGGAGTGTTTGTTACACTGAAATTGATTTTGATGAAAATTGATAGATATGAACATGGAAATGGATATAGATATGAAGTTTAAAAATATGTTTGGTATGTCAAAATTGAATCTAATTTTTACATGAAAAGATCAAAATAATTTTTTAAATTAAAAAAATCTTCCTAGAACTTTGATAAAAAAAATGCACCAATGTGTTGGAATTACATATCCAAACTATTTTGATGGAAATCGTTTTCATGATCAGTTCTTTATACCAAACACTCCGCTTTACTTATTCCTTTTTAACCTTATTAGAGACCAATAATGAACAATTTATATGTTTTTGAAATGCTGAAAATGGCTAAACAAGTAAATTTGAAAATTTGCGACATAGTTACTATTTACTTAGTAAATTTCAGATTTTTGTCAACATTAAATATTCATAACTAAATATAGAAAAATCGAAATCAAGTTGTTTAAATCTCTAATCAAAACTTACCAAATCCTCTAAAGAGAAAAATTTAAAAAATTGAAAAATGACTAAATAAACAACGCTATTTCATAATACTAAATAGATTATTAGAGTTTTTGATCATTCCTTCACCTCAAGTACTCCATCACCGTACTAATTAAATGCATGCAATTTGTGAAAGGTACTCACTCATGATATGAATGTTGAGGAGACAATCATCATTGAGCCCTCCACCACGTTGTAGGGATTCTTATGTGATTAGATTTGACGAGGGCTAACCCTTGTAATGTTTAGGAAGTGTGTCTGTTTGAGAATCTGTTAAAAGAAATGAGTTCATAGATTCTGAGTAGAATTTATACAATCCATGAAGAATTTACATATTTTAAAATGTTTTTTACGAATTTCAAAATGTTTTTTATTTTGACTTGCGTGCATAGAAGTGCATCACCAAAAGTGAAGTCTACTGTTTAATTTAATTCAACACGAGAAAACTTATCAAGTTCATACATAATAAGAATTGATCGATTGATAACTATGTTTACCCTCAAAAGTCGCTTTTACGTTTTACGAGAAAAATCTCTTCTAACACTTTTTTTCTGAGTATATGAATTTTTTGGATTTGAGAATCATCAAGTCTCATCGGATGTAACTCTTTCAAAAACACATTCCTCTCACATTCACCTTGCATAACAGAAAATCACTTAAAGAAAAGCGAAGACAAGCAGCCTAATCTTGTTACTTTCCCTTGTTAAAGAAGTGCATTCCTTTGTATTAAAAGGAGAGAATGCATTCAATGTTAGTCTTATGAATGTAGAGTATTAATAATTACAAATTTCTTTTGATTCACTTATACAACCTAATTTGAAGTTAAATATGTTATCTCTAATACTATTACTTAATACCCATTTCAATGCTCAGTATGTGGCCTTTATTTGTGTGTGTATATACGTGGCTAATGGCGGACTCAGAACCCTGACTCATGATTTTAAGATAAGTAAGACTTATTCTTAATGTTTTGAGAAAAATTTAATAAAAATTTAGTGTGTTCAAAATTAGCAAATGGGTGGATGCAAAATAAATCACATAGCACCAATATATACATAATTTTTTGGAAGTCAGGGGGTGTGACTGAACCCGCTCAATTGAACGCAGGTCCACCCATGTATGTGATAACATGTGTTTTTACTTTTTAGGAATGATCACCTTTTTGCTGGCAAAAAAACCTTGCCTTAATCATCCGTACAAATTAATCTAGTGTAGTAATACTAAAATTAAATATCTATGCAAAAAAAAAAAAGAGCAAAAGAAATTGGCGAGATATTTACGAAGTTCTCCTCGATCGACTAGAGAAGCAATCTTGTGACAAGAGAGGAAGAAAGAAGAGAGTCATTTGGGGCCTACGCCCAATAGGGCCTGGGAATCCTAAGAAAGGATAGAAGTCCTGTAACCCACCTTTTAAAAAAAATGTTGGAACTTAGTTTAGTTTGAACGTTTTTTTAGAATAATTTTTATGAATTTTGAGATAAAATTTAGATTTTGAAAAATAGTTTTTACGAATTTTGAGATAAAAATTAAATTTTATCCATTATTTGTGGCAAACGAAGCTGAGCAAAAGGAGGAGGATGTTTTGCTTGAACAAAAAGGAGGAGGAGGAGGAGTTTCAGAAATTGGTTCAAATCCTCTTGTTTCATTTTGAATATATGCTTACTTTTGTTTATGTTGACTATGGATTCTTAGAATGTTGACTATGGATTATAACATTACGTATTGTTCAATTTTCTAATTCAGCTTCTGTTGTCTATGAAACGTTGTATTTCAGCACATTCTCAAATCCTCTTGTTTCATTATGGATTATGACATTCTGTTGTCTAATTCAGCACATTATGTATTTTCCATTTCATCCATGAAATGTTGTAGAACTGTTGTAGAACAAAGCTATATGAACAAAAACACTTGAGCTCTATCCTCCAGAGAAACCGTAAGGTGGATTTGCACTGCTAATTGATCTGACACTCCTTTCTTGTACTAGAAGCTGTTCAGGTATGTGTGCTTGCGGTATAGCTTGATTTCTTAATGCAATTATGGATGAAGACGTGTGCTTGCTGTTCAGGTATGTTTCCATATACTGATTCTTGTCAGATGTCTGCCAATGGTATTAGTGTAAAGTTAATGACCAAATTCCAGTTGTGTACCGATTTTGTGGGTATGTTAAGTTGATAAAAATTTGATCAGAGGACATGAAACAAGCTAGACAGGAAGAACAGATTAGGAGAGGTGTGGGCTAAGAATAAATGCAGGTTCTGTCAGTAGAGATTTACTTGTTATAACACAATAATCAAAACAGTCTTCATTGACCGTGGATTTTTACTGTTGGTACTTGACTACTTGTAACTGTTGGATTTTTGCTATTAGTAAAAAAAAACAAAAACATGGTGGGCTTTGGCTGCACAGCCTGACTCCCTTCAACCAGCGGGCTGATCCGTTTTTCCAGTACTATTCTCGAGAATCAAAATATAATTGGTAACTATATATACGCACACTACATAAAAATATATACTATACACAGCCATAATTGAAAGGTTTATTTGAATCAATTATTTTAAGCATAATAAATTTTACCTTTAATTTCATAAGTAAGTTCTTATAAAGTGTCCCAATCATAATCCCAAACAAGCACGAATTTGTTACTTCGATTTTATCGAACTTGGAATGTGATGATCAGAGCACATTGCTCTAACCTGTTATGTTTACAAATGTGATGTTATTATCTTCGTTAAATTGTTATTTTAAAGTTTTTATCATCATTTCATATTATTGAAATTCCTATTTTAAGTAAAATAATCATTAATATTAAGATTAACTCTTTGTAATAACTCTTGGATTGTTGGAGACATGATATCCAAATTTGCTCACAAAAATCCAAATGGTTCAAGTTAGTGGCCATGATATGTTTATCTAATTTTTAATATAAAACACCATTCCATAGAAGATTAAACTATAACTAACAAGTTGTTGGTTGATGTGGTAAGCGGTCTCATTCATTCTATAAGGAGGAAAACAATTTTAGATATTGTGAAGTATAATCAACGAAATGTTAATTGATGTGGTAAGCAATTTTATCCTATAACAAGGAAAACACAACTTTAAATCCTGTGAAACACATTTATTAAAAGATGTGAAAATCTTTGCACTCTGAGCTTTGAAAGGGATTGGTTTGAGTCACAAAATGATCTATACACATCTTAATGACTTCCCAACAAAAATTGTTCTATTGAGTGAGTTTATATTAGGAAGTATAAATTTGAGTTTTTCTCAATTGCAATTTCCTCATGATTTTAAAGGATATGAATAAAATGCATAATGAGATAACATCAAAAAAAGAGAAATATCCTAACAACAAAAGGGACGATCCCGTTGGTGATGTCAAGTGAAGACACCCGTCGTGTTTCCTTGTTATCTCACTCCTCAACGCTCATCCGAATACGTCTGATGGTTCATTATAAGTAGATAGAGCCTCTCGCACTGAAAAAATGGCTACCGTTGTAGCTTCGTTTGCGGCTTCATTCCTTGCTTCTTCCTCTACTTCTTCTTCATTGTTTCTCTCCGCTAGGCTAAGTTCTGCTTCTCGGTCTCGCCTTCGTTTCCCTGTTCTTCCTCTGCGCTGTCCAACAAGGAGACCCATGGCTCATACTTTAGTTTGTGCTAGCCTTGGCCTAACTCAGCCGGCAAACATTGAAAATCCTAAGGTGACATACAATCTCTCCCGCTTTGTTATTGTTAATGAGTTATTTTGTGGTTATCTTTGTGCCCTTGTTTTGTATTGTCACTGATTTGGCGCATTCGCGTAGAATCCATGAATGATACTGATCTTACTGTATTTGGGGTTTCAGTTTCACTCACTATAACAGACATCAGTCTGTCCAATTCAATGGAAGTCCCGTTGACTGGATAATCTAATTTGTTTCCCTCAATCTGGCAAATTTTGCTTCGCATTGTCTGATGCAGAAAGGCATTGACTTGAGAAATTTTACGTTCTGTTTAATATTTAAATTTGAATCGTTTTATTTGTTTGAAGGTTATATAGGAATACCATTGTGTCGAGGTTTGACTATTGTTCTTCATTAGAAATGAAATCAGTGAGATATGCTCTTATTTCAGTCGTGATTTAATGTTGTAATTCTGAAGTTTCCTTTTTCTTTCTGTTTGTGAAATCCCCTGGAAGATCTCTTTCACTGCGAAGGAGATTGATGCGACAGAATGGAAAGGAGATATACTTGCAGTGGGTGTCACGGAGAAAGACATGGTAAAAGATGAGAACTCAAAGTTCAAGAATCTCATTTTGAAGTCGCTTGACTCCAAATTGGGTGGTTTATTGGCGGAAGCTTCTTCCGAGGAGGATTTTTCTGGAAAAGTTGGCCAATCAACAGTTCTTAGGGTACCGGGACTTGGGTTCAAGAGGGTTGGCTTGATTGGGCTTGGACAGTCAGCTTCAACTATAGCTGCATTTAGGAGTTTTGGTGAGGCTGTTACAACAGCTGCAAAGTCTGCCCAAGCAAGTGATGTTGCCATTGTTCTCGCTTCATCTGAAGAACTTTCTACAGATTCAAAGCTTAAAACTGCTTCTGCAATAGCATCTGGTATTTGTTTTATGATTTTGTATATGTACAATCATAATTGTCTGGTTACTATGTATGCTTGAGCTGTGATGTGTAATTTAAATTTGGCATGTGTACTTGAACTTTGCTAGGGACTGCACTGGGAATACATGAAGATAACAGGTACAAGTCAGAATCAAAGAAAACAGCTCTTAGATCAGTTGACATTCTTGGTCTTGGAACAGGACCTGAATTGCAAAAGAAACTTAAGTACGCTGAAGATGTTTCTTCTGGAATAATTTTTGGAAGGGAGCTTGTAAATTCTCCAGCTAACGTGGTCACACCAGGTTTGTTTGACTATTGTGTTTGGAAAAGATATATTGGCCCCATGCCTTGCTGTTACTTGACAGGACTTATGCCTCATTACACTCACGTGCTTGTCTAATATGTTCATGGTTTATTGACTCTCTGAATTGATCTGACCTTCATGATTTATATAACTCAGGGGTATTGGCAGAAGAGGCCTCTAAGATTGCTTCCGCATATAGCGATGTTCTAACAGCTAAAATATTGAATGCTGAGCAATGTAAGGAATTGAAAATGGGATCCTATCTTGCAGTTGCTGCAGCCTCAGCAAATCCTCCTCACTTTATCCATCTTTGTTATAAACCTCCTAGTGGACCTGTCAATGCTAAGTTGGCATTAGTTGGAAAGGGTTTGACATTTGACTGGTAATTATATTTTTTTTTAGACAATGTATCTCTGTGCTTTAGCCACATTTTAGAATGAGTAATGATTCAAAACTGATGTTTTCCCTATTGCCCTTATATTTCTTTTATGTATCTGGTGATGATAACTTTCATTATTGGTTGAAGTGATAATACTTAAGACTGCTTTTTTATTTTTTGGGTCAATACTAATTTGCCATGAGTTACAAAGTAGATTGTTTTTTTTTTCTTTCTTTTTATACAAATTGCCTTCGTAGTTTAGATTTATATTTTGTTTTTGCATGCTATGGCTACCTCAAAACTTATTGTTGCTAATTTATTTTTACTTTTTGGTTTTGGTATAAAGGAGTTTTTGCTTTATTTTTTAAATTCATTTATTTTTATGTTACCAGTGGTGGCTACAACATCAAAACAGGACCCGGCTGTTTAATTGAACTCATGAAATTTGATATGGGTGGTTCAGCTGCAGTTTTAGGTGCTGCAAAAGCTCTTGGTCAAATCAAACCTCTTGGAGTGGAGGTGAGCCATTGATCATTTTTCATGAATCATGATTTTGTCCTTTGCATCGGATCACATGCTAATTGATGGATTGGGATGTAGTTTACCTTCTATCTTTCAATTTTAAGCCTTTGTTTGGTAGGTACGTGGGATGTGGCAAGTTATGGACTCAACTTTTTGGGAGAAAATAAAATTATATCTAATTTCTAATTTTGAAAATGATCTATCGAATTTTATTTCTGCTATTGGCATGTTACATTGAAAGTTAAAATTTTTGCATTTCAGGTTCATTTTATTGTTGCAGCATGTGAGAATATGATAAGTGGAACAGGAATGCGACCTGGAGACATTGTCACAGCTTCAAATGGAAAGACTATAGAGGTGAAT
>JANTPZ010083822.1:0-10295 GCA_025593235.1 Vachellia pachyceras
ATTTTGCCCTTAACCTTTTGGCCCTTGATCTTTTGGTTTCTGACTCCTAGGCAACTTCCCAGGAGGTCACCCATCCTTGAATTGCTCCTGGGACGAGCACGCTTAACTTTACTATTCCTTCCGACTTCCATCCACCGGGCCAATTCTGATTCTACGACTTCCGGCCCAACAACAATTAACTTTTTTCATACTTTCTATCCGTGGGTTTTAACTTGACTTTTGACTACTGGTTTAGCCTCTTTTATCTAATGACCATATTGCCCTTGGTCTTTATATTTAATGACATTTATGTCCCTGGCTTACATTCTTGGTAATCTCAAAGCCTTAGGACTAAATTGACCAGGGTCTTTTTGGTCCATCGACATCTTTTCTTTTTGTACTTTTATTTCTGGGCCTTGTCTTATCTTCTAACCAACGATTTGGCCTCTATGTCGGTTTACAGAAAAGGGTGGATATTACACTTTCTCTCTCCTGTAGGGTTAAATAGACTTTTTAGGGAAAATTACACCAAATGACCCAAAAGATTAAAATATAATAAAATGACCCCTATCAATTTTTTAACTATTTCTTCTTCTTGTCTTTTTCTTTTTTTCATATATAATACTTTACTTTAAATTTTAAAAATTATATTCAAGTAAATTTATGTTACTTAAATAACATAATAATAAATTTCAATTATCCTTAAATGAATATTTTCAAATGACATTTTTAAAATAAAAATTTTAGGATTTTACATTGATAATTAAGAAAAATTTAAAGGGCATTTTGGTCAAAGTTTTACCAAAATATCAAAAAATTTTACAGAGTCCCAAAAGATTGAGAAAAATCCATTGATCATTAATTGAGGCCTAGTTTAGGTCAGGATGACAAGAATAACCTTTACAAGAATTTTTAATAAATAAATATTTAAGTATAATTAGTTAAAATATCCAAAGGTCTCAGATACCTGATCTCAGAAGAGGGAAAAATAATTTGAAAATTGTAGTAATTTATAAAATTGTTCTCAATAGAAAGTTAGAGACAGTTTCATGGAACGAAAAGAAAAAGGCCTAGAAAAACCCCGAAATTAGGTTTTATTCAAAAATTAATTAAAGACAATTCTTAAAGCAGAATGAGGAAAGAAAAATCGTGGATGTATCATATGAATTTTGAAAATTTTTAATGACCCTACATAGGTGAAGTGATCAAAGAACCCCCAAAAAGTATTTTCGGCATGATAAAGTATCTTTATGAACAACTAAAGTAATTTTATCTGCATAAAGCAGATCATGAGGATTAAGATTTTGCCACATGTCATTCTTTAATGCAAAGATGAAAAGTAGAAAAGTTATTTTAACCATGTGGTAGAATATATCAGAGTAAAGTTATTTTATCGATCCGATAGGATCCCACATAATAAGAGACATGTGCAGATTTTTAAGACACTTTAAGAGCCTTCTTGAAATCCAACATAAGAAAAGAGGATAGAGATATTTCCTCTTCTTCCAAGTGTTGTGATCTAGACCATTGAAGGATGGAAGACATAATTTAGCCATTGGATCAAAGAAGAGAGCAAGACGAATTTTTGGCCATTGGATCACTTAAAGCTCTTTAAGACCACCAAAATTGCTCCCAAGGTTGGCCATGTTGGAAATTGTGCCCCTAGGGCCAATCATTATACTTCGCACATTATTTATTTTAATGTATTTTCTCCATTTAATTATTATATGTTTTGCATATTTATTATGATAATTGCATCCATAGACAAATTATGAATATTATCTTAAATGTCCGTGGTTGGTTGGTTATCTGTGTGAGAGCGTAGATAAGGTAAGACCAGTATGACTTTGATGAGGTATGTAGATACAAGTCAAAGTCATATGCACTTGTAAGAGTACAAGGTGCTGGACCGACCCGCTATGAGAAAGCTGCATGGATTAAGTCATTAGCTTATCTCATATGTAATCACGTCACAATGCCCTTTGACCTGAGGTCATCATAGATTCCTGCATGAGAGTCACTAAGCTTTGACCTAGTCAAAAGTCACATTTGACCGAGTGTTGATAAAGGCTATAATCGGGTTTAGGGGCTTTCATGTGGAGGAATGTGAGTGATCAAGATGGGATTTGTCCCTCACATTAGTTGAGAGATATTACTGGGCCCCTTGGTGACTGAGTCTGAGATATGTATGGCCATACTGTAACGAAAAGAAGTTTTCGTTTCCTTGATTAGACTACTTAGGGATTGAGAAAGTAATGGTTAGAAATAGGAGGATGACGTCATACATGCCTCATCATTGACTGAGATACCATGTGACAAAAGGGACATGATGCGATTGCATGAAAAGTTACGTCGTGTTAACGATCCCCATATGATTTGGGTAGTCGTAATGTCTTGCTAGAGACCGCTTCGACTTGTGGGCTAATGTTGAGCTTAGCCCACTGCCAACTTCATATGGGCTTACAGGGTCGCACGCAAGAACAGCCCTATAAGAGCTTTAATTCTAGGGTCTATTCGAATTATATATATATATATATATATTTGAAATGGCAATAATATTATTGTTAGTATTTAATTTATTTGATAAATTAAATAATTGACATTAATGTTCAGATTTAATTTATAAAGATAAATTAAATTCGTTGGCTCACTATTTGGATTAATTATATATGGATATGATTTGATCAAATCAGATTAATCCAAATCAGAATTGCAAAATTTGAATTTCACATTTTGAATTTCAAGATTAATAAAGATTAATCTTGAATATTTTTTGAATTTTGAATTTCAAGATTAATATAGATTGATCTAGAATATCTTTTGAAATTCCAATTTCAAGATTAATCTTGAATATCCTTTTGAAAATTTGAATTTCAAGATTAATATAGATTAATCTTGAATATCATTTTGAAATTCGAATTTCAAGATTAATAAAGATTAATCTTGAATATCTTTTCAGATCTGAATTCGAATTTTAAAGATTAATTGCAGATTCTAGAAGCTCTGCATGAGTTCTATAAATATTAGGACTCATGAGCAAGAGAGGTTTGAGAAATTCGAATCTAACCATGAGCCACCAGAAACCTTAGGGAGGAGCTAGCACACTACGATTGTTGGAAACTGTTCGTGTGGATACCGATAGAGGGAGGCGATCAAAGAAACGTCGGCTTCTCATGATTGGAATTAAGAACGCAAAAGGTCATCGAACATGAAGAGATCCAAACACAAGAAATGCTTCGAATTTAAAACGCATAAGGTATGGCTCTATCTCCTTGATCTAAACGCCTTTGACAGATTCATAAAGGGATTAGAAAATTTTAAATTCCGCTGCATATACGTTCTAATCCTAATAGGCCAAATAGAGAGAGAGGAAGGAGAAGACAAAAATTGAAGAAGGAGAAGAGGAGAGGTCAAAATTCATCACAACTCCAAGGTAAGTTAAGTTTTTGGTGCAAGATCTTCCATTCTTTTGACCTCTAGGCTCTACTCTCCAACTCTATGGCTTTATTTTCATGGTTTATGATGAGATTTTGCTGTTGGAAAGTTAGGTTATAGAGAAGGAAAAATTAGAAAGAGAGGAATTTAGAAGAAACGATTGGTAGAAAAACACTCCTTGCATGATTTAGAGTTGTTTGATGATTGTTTTGTGTTATTTTGATGCTTGTATGAATTTTAGTAAATCATGAACCCTAGGAGGCGTGGTGTCCAATTTTGTTCATGCATACTTAATAATAAGTAATGATCATACATTTTGGTGAATGTGTTAGTGTTTTTTGCTATGGATATTTCTTTGAAATCTCACTCTTCTAAAATAACTTTCTTTGAAATCTCACTCTCCTACATGTGTTTGATATATGGATATATGGACAACCATGTGTAAATATACTAAGTTTGTATTGAGTGAAATTATATTTGCCAAGGTAAAAAGGAAACAAGTTAAATGTATATAATGGGTCCAACACCTATGCAAAACCCCCTATTTTGAGGTTGCAGGGAAAAATAGCAAATGAAACCCAATTAATCTGAATTTTTCTAGAATAGTAGTTCATCTAGAAAGCTTTACAATGAGTTAAAGTTCATTGAATTTGGAATTTTGTATAAAAAGTTATGACCTCCAAATTTGAGAGAAAAATCTAGAAAAAGGAAAAATTATCATATGAGGAGTGAAACTTTACAAATTAAATTATATTAATTGGACAAGAAATTTGGTAAATTATTATTTTTCCTATAGAGAATTTTATAAACTTCATTTAGAGAATTGAACCACTCAATTTCGATTTTTTTAAAAATTAGTTATAATTTTAAAATTGGCCAAAATTTCATAAGTTACCAAGTAAATAGTTATCAATAAATAGTAACTCGGTAAATTTTTAAATTACCTATTTAGCTATGTCAATGATCTTAAAGGTATTTAAGTGGTTCATTATTGGTCACTAATGAAGATAAAGAGGAAATAAGTGAGGTGTCACAAATTTCAAAATTTCCACCTTAGTCCTATTTTAAAAATACTCTTAGGTCCTTAAATTTCCAAAATAATATTCTTGTTCCTAACTTTTCTACCTTTTCTTACATTAGCTCTTTTACCCTTTATTTCTTTTCTTTTTATTCTTTGGGCCCTAAATCAGTACATAGTTACTTATTTGATCTTTATTTCAATTATAGAAAAACACGGATATTACATGCCACCCCTCATCATTTTACCCTCGAAGAACGTGCATGTTCACGGATTCAAGCCTAGTCATCAGGCTTCAGAAGCCACAAATGCTTTAGATGATTCCACGTCACGGATAACAACCAACCGTCACGAGCGAAGGGACAACTTGTTCCATACTATTATTGTTGTGAGCCATAGACAAAAAGAGTGGGGGATTATTGTATGCCCAAAAAATGACTTAGGCTAGACCAGTTCAAGGCCCAGTAGATTCTTAACTCAAGACGTGATCCACACAAGAGTCCCAACAGTTAAGCGTCTAGGGAGCACATGAAGCCACACTTAGAGTCGTGTCCATCACTAGCTCTGACTAATGTTGAACCAAACGGTTGCGATCCAAAGATCCAACGACCATTATCCCAATATTCTCAAAAGATCATATGACACGATGAACAGGGTGATTGTAGCCGGCGACCAACTATTTATTTTTGCCATACTCTCAATTGTGGGAACACTAAATACTTTGAACACGCCGAATACACTACATTCACTCGTATCTCCATCCCCTCTTATGCTATCAATCTCCTTTGTACTCACCCATACCTTCATTAATACAAGCCTTGTTTTCATTTGTATTACATTAATAGTAGTAGCCATTATTCATACTCTTTACACTGTTGGTGGCCCAAATTTATTCAATTTTATCTAATTTGATTTCCTAATGAAATTTGCTCAAATAATAGTGATTATGCTATTACATGCTGATAAAATATTATTAAATTTTAAAATATAAAAATAAGTATAATAAATAATCAATATTTAATTATATTTTAACATAATTTAATTGTAGAATATTGATTGGATTATCATTTTTCGTTAAATAAACATAACAGTATCAATGTCAAAGAACTAAAAGTGTATTTTTTTAAGTTAAGGGATCAAATTAATACTTAGTATAAATTTAAAATATTAAATGTTTACTTTAACCCTTTTTTATTTACAAAGCATTTTATGTCAAAGAATCTCCCGGAATCATATGACGTAAATGCCATTTGTTTATAAAAATAAATAAATAAATACAGAAAATATGTGCTTCTCCTTCCACCTTCCACCCATCTGGTCGCTGCTTTCTACCCAGGCGCAGACACATCACGAAAGGCCCTTTCGCTCTCAGTATGGTACGAAATCTTTAATCCATCTTCTGGCCCACCTGTCTATTACCCACCACACGCCCTCATTATTCTCCCTGTTCTACTGCATCTTCTCGGATTCCAGGATGGTAATTTCCTTTAATCTTCAATCTTATGTATTGGAAATGAAACTGCGCCATTAACTTTGATCTACTTTTCGAATCAGCTTGTTCTTATGTGGGCATATCTTCTGCATGTTGCCTTTCTTTCTTGGTTATTTGATTTGTGGGGATTCGCGCGTTTAATTTATGTAATGGGAAAGGAATACAAATATTTCCCACAAGCATGGTATAAGGGCACATTTGTTTGATTATTATAGTGTTGCTTTTGGTGACTAATTCGTTTTTCCAGCCTTTTTCTTGAAATTTAAACATTATCGTGATATAGACGAGTTCATTTGATTCAAAGAAGACACTAGAGAATAACAAGTGTCAAATTTTCTCTTCATCCGACAATTATAGCAACATCATATGTAAATAATGGACGAGGATTAAGGAGTTCTAACTTTCAGGAATCATTGCCAAATTTCGTAGGATAGCCGATGTACAGATGTAGGATTACATCGCCCTTTCTAATATGCACTTTCATGTGTTTCCTAGCTGCAGGATCTTGATTATTGAAGTAAATAAGAAAATCTGTGAACTGTAGTTGGTGCATGCGTACTAGCGAGAAAAACACGAATAGACCTGGGATTGACCCAAAAAACTGCAGCATCCATGGCAATAGCAGCAGAAAATATAGAGGAAGAAGTAGGGAGAGCGGTAGAAGATGCAAAAGAACTGCAGGACTTGATTACTACTCACATCTCAAAGACCTCCATTGAAGAGCAATCTCTCCGCCAGCGTGCCCTATCTCTCAATGATTCTATTAAACGTTTGCGCTCCTTGCTTGCTTCTCTCCTCTCCCAGAAGCTCTTGGACCCCAAGGTGGCAGACAAGGTAAAATTGCAGTTCATTAATAGTAGAAAAAAATCAATTTAATTTTCTATATGAATTCTACTTCATCAGATACGCTGAAATAGGCAATTCTTTTTTTGTCTTTGTTTTTGCACACACACATTTTTATTATATGGTTGGCTAAAGCACTTGAATCTCCCTACATATTTCATGATTTTATGTAGACCTCTCTTTATTTGACTTTGCTTTATATAACTCCAATTTTAAAATTTTCTGACACAACTGTTATAAAGTTAGTTAGTGATTAACTCCCTGTTAAAACTAGAATAATATTCCTAAATGAAGTGTCAATAAGAATGGGATGCTTACAACCTCCTCGAGACTTTTCCATAACATTTGCCTACAATGCCACTCGCATTGTATTCAATGCAAGGCTCTAAATCTTTGCTTGAACCATTTATTAGTAGCCATACCTCATCTCCTGCCCTCAAATGCTCTGTTTTACACTTTCAAGCATGCTCTGTTTCTCCACCACCATGAGAACCGGGTGCAACTTATTTTGGGTTTGACAATTGAGGTAGGACAGCTTATTATCTGTATCATGGAAGGCTAATTCATAATTGTGTTGTGAAGAATGCTAGTTTCTCTAATACTTAAATCAAATGTAGGGTGGATCAAGCTGTTTCACTTAAAGTTTGTGACTTCTTTCTTAACATATTGCTATCACTTTGTCTAAGGATTAAACTATGTTACGGCCCTTGATATAATATGACAGATTTACACACAAAATAAAATTAAGAGCTAAAACTCATTGCATTCATATATAAACACTGCTCTTTTACACATTCAGGCATATAAATAAACCAATTACAATACAGATGAGCACACACAAATAACAACAAACAAAAGATATAAGCTAAGCTACACACACAGATACAGCAGTTTGTGAAGCATTCAAGAGGATTGGCTCTCTCCACTCCAAAGGCCTCAGTCCTTATCCTCTCTACTACTTCAAAATTCTTCTCTGCCCCTCCCCCCCTCTCAATCAAAGGGAAGATCTGTTGACCCCAAAAAGTTATCATCACAACCCCCAACTTATCCTTCTCATAGCCTTTAACTATAGCATCACCGAATGCACTCCGCTCCTATTTTTCTTTCTCCAAAATAGCAATTCAAAGTGCTGACCAACAAAAGGTGCATTTCCCTCATCATGTATTTGCCTAGGTTTTGAAAAATGATCCTAACAAACTTTAATTCAAGTTTATGGAGGTGCTAATGGGTCTTCATCATTATCATATGGTCAATTGAGGATCTCAATTATAAAACCCTTTAGTATTGTTGAACAGAGGGGCAGGGACTAGAGGAGGTGATTTAAGAGAGTGCAGGCTAGCATGACTGTTGGGTAAGTCTTAGAGTAAAATGAGCAAGGCCAGCTTGATCAATAAAATTGAAACTTCTTATTTGGAAAAAAATAAAATGTAATATAATCTCATAAAAGGTTTTAAATAGTATAACTTGATTTATATTTTTTTGTAGGTTGTAGATGTAGATTTTAGGGTTTCATGAAAAGCTACAGTATTATTCATTCACAGGGAAATATATAAGAGAAAGGGAATCAGACCAGATCCGTAATCAGGTCTTTGGGTATCCCATAATCCTAGGAGAACTAATTACAAAGGATAATCATCATAAAGATAAAGAATATATAATCCCTATAATCTCTCCTCACAGCTGTCTCCAATATTCCAGAGTAGTAAATCCCAAATATGACGTGTCTTTAACACTCCCCCTCAAGCTGGCAAGTAGATATCCTCCATGCCCAGCTTGCTCCTGAATCCCTCAAATTTGGGTCTGTCCAAAGGCTTTGTAAGAACGTCAGCCACTTGAGAACTGGAACAAACATAAGATAGGTCTATTATGCTTGAATCGATCTTCTCCTTTATGAAATGCCTGTCAATGTCCACATGTTTGGTTCTGTCATGATGGATTGGATTTTGAATCATTTGTAGGGCTGCTTTGCTGTCACACCACATCTTTATGGGAGTCTGGACATGAATTTTTAATTCGGACAAAACTCTAAGAACCCATAAACCTTCACATACTCCATTGGCTAGTGCCCTAAGTTCTGCTTCCGCACTGCTTCTAGAGACAACTGTCTGCTTCTTGCTTCTCCAAGTGACCAAGTTACCCCATATAAAAGTGAAGTAGCCCCCTATTGATCTTCTCTCTTCCAAATCTCTTGCGTGATCCGCATCCGTGTAGATTACCACCTCTCTTGATTCTCCTTTAGCGAAGAAAATCCCTCTCCCGGGCGTCATTTTTAAGTAACTCAAAATTGTGTATATCGCATTCATATGCTCCTCTTGAGGTTGGTTTGAGAATTGACTTACCACCCCTACGGCATAGCTTATGTCTGGACTTGTGTGGGACAGATAGATGAGTTTCCCAACAAGCCGCTTATACCTCTCTGCATCCACTGGAATCCCTTCTTCTTTGTATTCTAGTTTGACTGATGGATTCATAGGAACTGGAGATGGCGCTGCACCCAACATTCCGGTCTCCTTTAGGAGATCCAGTGTATATTTTCTTTGAGATACTGAGATACCATTTTTTGATCTTGCAATCTCCATCCCTAGAAAATACCGCAAGTTTCCAAGGTCCTTCACTTCGAAGGCATTAGCAAGGGCTTTCTTGAGTTTGACTATCTCATCAACATCATTCCCTGTCACAACTATGTCGTCAACATACACAATTAAGATAGATATTTTAGCTCCGGAATGTTTCACAAAGAGTGTATGGTCAGCTTGACATTGTGTGTAGCCTGAGTTTTTTACCACCTGGGTAAACTTTCCGAACCACGCTCTTGGTGACTGCTTTAATCCATAAAGAGATTTATATAGTTTGCAAGTCATACCTGGAGTTTCATGCTCCGCAAGTCCCTCTGGGACACTCATAAATACCTCATCTTCCAGATCCCCATTTAGAAAAGCGTTTTTCACGTCCAATTGATGTAGTGGCCAATCAAGGTTAGCTGCTAGAGACAATAAAATCCGAATGGTGTTTAGCTTAGCAACAGGAGCAAACGTCTCTTGGTAATCTATCCCTTGAGTTTGTGAGTACCCCTTCGCCACCAATCGAGCCTTAAACTTGTGTATAGTCCCATCCGGGTTGTACTTTATTGAGAACACCCACTTGCATCCCACAGATTTCTTATCCGTAGGTAGTCTCATTATGCACCACGTTTGGTTCCTAGCGAGTGCCTTTAATTCTTCTTCAATGGCTGCTTTCCATCTAGGATCTCGTGTTGCTTCTTCAAAAGTTGAGGGAATTTTTTCATCCTCAATTCTGGTCACAAAACTTTTCATGCATGTAGACAGATTATCATAAGTCACATAATTACTGATAGGGTGCATAGTACACTGCCTTACCCCTTTCCTCAAAGCTATTGGCCATCTGAGATCATCCGGTTCTGGAACTGCAATTGACTCTTGACCTTGCCTTGATCTAGAGGGATTTCCACTGTCAGGACTTCCACTTATCTCCATTTCTGGTGCTGCCATTTCTGGTGCTGCATCTGTA
>JANTPZ010083824.1:0-16355 GCA_025593235.1 Vachellia pachyceras
AATATGGTTGGCTGCATCGCCTTTATGTCAAAGGTCGGAATGACAACGTTGGTGAGTGTCTCGTTCAACCGAGTCTCTCCCAACTTCTGTTTAACCACACAATGAAGGTATTCGCCATCGTACTTTGGACCAGCTATTGATCTAAACAATCTTCCAATGGGTCCAAATTGAAATGATCTGCAGGTACATTCGTTCATAAGAACCAGAGACGAACAAGCTAAGTAGGTCTAGTTTAAAAGTTTAAACAGAAGGAGACACACACACACACATACTTTTGTGGGAATATCTTTGGACAGTGCTCAAGGTAAAAGGACTTTATTTCCTTGGCAGCAAAAAGTGGGCGCTTCTTTTCATTCGGAGCGGTAAGCATGGCGGTTACTAGACCCCCCGTGCTGGTTCCTGCAATCACGTCAAAGTAGTCTGCGAGTCTTGCTTCTTCACCGTCCAGCTCCTGTATACAAGTCCAGATTGTTATAAGTAATAGGTTTAATTTATTAATCAACTTTCACGTTTATTTTCATGTAAAAAAACGTTTTTCTCCGACATGATATGATATTCACGCATGAAGACCGGCCGCGCATGCATGCAGGAGACACCACAGCAAATTAACATGTGCGTTCCTAGTGTATCTACACACACACACAAATATATATACCTGGAGTTGAGATTCGAGGAATTCGATGATGGTGGCGGGAATGATGCCCCTAATACCACCTCCATCGATACTGAGAATGGTGATTAGGTTTCCATAGGTTGGGGGTTGGATTTGAACAAGGGATGACTTTGTTCTCTCCATAGTTATGGATCACAACGTGGAAAATGGAAAGCAATTACGTGCGAGCTTGTACTGAAATGAATGCTAAAGAAAATGTGGGAGCAAGCAGATGGTGGTAACGGGTAGGGCAACGATTTATTAAGATGATGGCAGAGTCTCGAAAAGGAGTTAAAATTGCCAAAGGGAATAATGAAGATTCACGTTTTTGATGTTTGGCTTCCCGAGCTCAACGTCCTATTTATTCATAGTGCCGTAGGCGAGATGCGAATGGAAGCTGTAGAGTTCAAATACATTAAGAGGAGGAACTGGTCAGGGAAATACCTGTCGATGAGGGAGGTGGGTGGGAAGAATCGGAATGGTAAGCGTATGGAATGAGTCAAATACGCAGTTCGATCAGTCTGAGAACGATATTGAGATGTATATATCCACATAAAGTCTTATGTATTTAGAGCATGTTTGGTTTCAATTTTGAAATCTAGGTTTCAAAACCTAGGTTTGAAACCTAGGTTTTAAACCTAGGTTTTCTCTTTCATACTCTCTTTTTACTACTTTTTTCTCTTTTCTCTTTCTTACTTTTTCTCTCTATCTCTTTCTTACTTTCCTCTTTCCTATCCACCTTTTCTTACTTTTTTGCCTCGGAATCCGTAAAAGCTATAACTTCCCAAATATAAATCACTTTTCAAAATCTAGATTTTGCCTCAGAATCTGTGAAACCTAGATTTTAAACTAACTTCCAAACAATCTCTTAATATTCTCAGGAGTCGTCGCTGAATAGTCCTTCCTTCTCTGTGTTTAATAATTGTAGTCTTCGTCCTTCAACGGGACAACGGAAGGCCCAACGGACGATCAGAGCTTGTTTGGATGTGAGGTTGAAAATAGTTTTTACAGATTTTGAGGTAAAACTTAGGTTTTGAAGAATAGATTTTGGAAAATAGCTTTTACAGATTCCGAGACAAAACCTAGATTTTGAAAAGTGATTTATATTTAGGAAGTTATTAGCTTTTATAGATTCCAAGGCAAAAACGTGGGTAGGAAAGAGGAAAGTATGAAAGAGAAAGAAAGAAAAAGTAGAAAAGAGGAAAGAGGAAAAAGTAGGGAAGAGAAAACCTATGTTTCAAAACCTAGGTTTCAAACTGAGGTTTTGTAACCAAAATAGCTTTTGGGAAAAAAAAATTTACTTGGACAAAACTTCGGTTTTGAGGTAAAACCTATGTTTTGAAACCAAACCTAGGTTCTAGAATTGATTGTCAAACAAACCCTAAATCCTAAATGTAGAGGTTAGAAAAAAAAAAGGAAAACGGAAACGAACTTAATTCAGTTTTTTTTTATTTTGTGATAAATCGTTATTCGGTTTTGGGTTCTGTCTGTGACAAAATTCGGTTTCAATAAAAAATAAATTATATATAATATTTATTTTTATTTAGTAAATTATTAAATATAATTATATTTATATATTTAGCAAACAATAAATTATTAAATATTATTAAATATATTATTATATTTTTAAGTATATTATTAAATATTATAATATATTTAAAAATAACTATATTATATTTATATTAGTAAATCATTAAATATTTTTAGTTAATTCGGTTAATCGAAAAATCGAACCGAAATAATTTGGTTATTTCGATTCGAATTTATTTTTTACTGAAAACCGAATGCTAACCCCTAACTATATGGATGCGTCGGTGATTATAGGTTTGGTACTTATCAAAATAATGAGTTTTTCTGACAATTTAATCTGAATGGTCCATATTTATTTTTTTAATTTTATAAAAAATATTTTAATAGGAATAAAATCTAACATAAAGTTAATTTAAATAATATCATATCTTCAAATAATTATTTTCAATTAAAAATTTGCTAATTAAAAAATTAAATTTGAATTGTCAAGAATCATATTACTTGAACGGTCTGTATTTGATGGGTTGGTGGGGCGTTCATCAAATTGATGAGCACCCAAACCTATTACGCAGCAAGTTTTCTTTGAAGACAAGGGTTTTTTAAGTGAACGATGAAATTGTATCTAGAACTTATAAACAAATTGCAAAGAAAGAGAAGACAATCAAATAGCAACGTCTGAAGGATTAATAAGATCGCTGGCTTCTGATGATATGATTTACAATAGAGCGTACAGAAATAACAAGGCTCTCAGGGTTGACACAGGATCATTCATAAAATTACTCATGTTTATTACTCAATATAAACGATCCACTAAGCTGTCATTAATTAATAGACCAACAGGCTGAAAGAGAGAAAAGTCCAAGAGAGCGCTATGATGAATGATAATGAGATGAACCTTGGAATTTTTTATTTTTATGCCACATGTTTCGTCTGGGAATGGAATTACTCCCTCCATTTTTTTATACACAGGCACACGTGTGCGTGCTTGTGGATAATGTATGTAACTTAATTTATTGAAGAGCATCATCTTTGATATCATGTGTACGTTTAGCTAGCTAGGGGAAGAAACCCTCAATTTATTACTAGTGGGGAGGACTTAATACTCCTATTTTGTTAAGCAACAACGGCTTCTGGGTTTTAGATTTGATTCCAAGTAACAGTCATTTTCAAATTTTAATTAAGGCGTTAATTATTCACATGAAATGATGAAATAAAGATATAGAAAGTGGTATTAACATGTGAAGTAACACTTTGGTCTCATTTATTTTAAGTTAATGTACACGTTTAATCCTTGTAGTTTATATCAAATATATATCAAATATTCTAACTATTATTGTTTGATAAGTGAAGATTAATTTAAATGTATCTGTAATATAAGCAAACAAAGGGGTGTATGTTCGGCAACTTTACTTGAATGATTTGATTTTTTTTTCCTCCCTCCCTAGTTTTGGGACATGAGCTTTAAAAAGCAGCACTTGTGAAAAGGCATTCGCTAATTTGTACGAACTTTACTTGTGCACGTTAATTAACATTATGCCTGATTGACCATCATCAACAATATATATTTAACATGTATGCTGGTTTCACGTGGTCACAACAAATATTGTGCTTGTTTGGGAACTTCGTTCCCCAAACGATGTACGCAAATCGAGACAAAACTATATCAAAATCCGTAAAAACTATTTTGAAATCCATAAAAACCATCTAAAAATCCGTAAACTCCTTTCTCCCAACGGAGTTCTCAAACACACACATTATAATTAGCGGGTCGTTCCTTAAAGATCGACCTTCCCAATCAGATCAGAGTCACGTACTTGATCAAGTTCATGGGATTGTGGAACAGGTCTTAATAGTCGGCGGTAGCTGAAATCTGGTCATTGAGCAATAAACGCCTAATTTGACTTCCGATTAGCCAAATTTCGTCAGTACTTGTATATTCACCCACCAAGGCCAAGCCATGTCGCTAGAAGTACGTAGCACCACAAAAGTTGAGAGATGGATCTGGATGAATAATGAACCACTGATTGGGAATTAACTGGCAATCAATTGGATTTATGGGTTAAGAACTTAAGATTGGACCTCTAGATTAATCTCTGCTATTCTTAGTTTGCAAGGAGGCAGGGGTATAGCCGGGTCACCACGTGTCATTTGTCAATTGTATTATGTGAATAAGTCCCAAGTATGGTATTTGATCCTTAATACTTCACGACATCTCTGACTAATTCTTACACAATTACAGTTAAAACCTCAGTCAATATTGGAGGATGTAATTAATAATAATTGCAATGCAATTTTCGGCCCCACCCCTAAGTTTACCACCATCCTTTCCTCTTTTTTTTCTAGCGAATGGAAGAAAGTTGAAAGTGAATGATATCCAGAAAACGAAACCCACCAGCTTGTCATTTCGTCGCTTTCGTTCGTTTCGATATTCATTATTTATATGAATGGAATCAATACGAATCATCCCGATTATCATAATCATCACCGCACTTGCACGAGAGTATTAATTATTGATTAACTCAATTTTGAACGCCGGGCGTCCCAGCCTTAAACGCCTCTCGAGTTCCGCACTTCCATTAGACATCGGTGCTGTGATTATTATAATCATGGCATTCAATTCACGTTCGTCACAACTCGGAGTTATCCACAGCTGTTTCTTTTTGAACCAAATTAGCGATCAATATTACAAGGATTACCTATCGCTTAAATACATTATTACTCCATTAGAAAGTAGCACTCCTATATGCGCCTGCACATTCTAAACCACCTTTTTTTCGTTTCGATGGCGTGCGTCTAAATTAAACCACACTTGCATATAAAAGAGGAGTATGGATAAGAACCCACAAATTCTTGACACATTGAATATTTGAATTTTTCATAGGGATAAAACTAAAAGCCCACCATAAACAGACGTTCTTTTTTGGGAAACCAGATATCGAATATTACATAACTTTAATAAAGAACAAATCGTCTAGATCGAGTCGATTGATATCATATTGATTAAGATATTTCATTGACTAAAAAGATGGAGATAATTGCACCCTGGCTAAGTTGGCTTGCTTGATTTGTAGGGCCTTCCTTCAAGAGGAAATAGACTCTTTTCATTAATCAGGGCTAGATTAATAACTGATTAAGCGTGGTTTAATTAATTATCTCCCCCTTGTATCGGGAAAATAAGTTACAGCTATATTGTTTCATTTGTTTGGTTTGTTCATTGTCAACATCACACCTTGATTAACTACAGGATCTTACCACTCACTATGGTTAAGTTGCCAACCATAATTTAATAAAAATATTCAAAGCGACCAATATATTTGTATATATATATTTCATTTTAGAGATTAGACTTTAAGTATTCTTTTTTCAAAAAAAAAATATCAAGATCTGATCGTATCATTAGTGATATTTATCTTTTTAATTTTTTAAAATATATAATTAAAGTGTAGTTTTCTAATTATAACCATTTCTGGATTAGGGTATTCATACCTGGCTTGATACTCTCTCTTTTTGTTCAAGATTCCTTACATCATAAGTGTGACTGTTTTGATTTATCAAACATTTTTTGGAGTGGCTTCCTATATTCATAATACAGTTTTGATATCCCCAAAGTGGAGAATCCCACCACCTTGAGAGACCTGAGACCTATCTCCCTTTGCAATGTTATCTTTAAGGTGTTAACGAAACTCTTAACTAATAGATTTAAACCCATTATGGATGATTTGGTTGGGCTTGAACAAAGTAGTTGATCATTACGACTAGATCAAATTGTGATGATATCATCATTGCTCAAGAAGCCATTCACCCTATGAGGTCCTACCCATGAAGGAAACGTTATATTGTACGTTAAGGTGGATATGGAAAGGCTTATGATAGACTCAACTAGAGCTTCTTGAAGCCACCTTGCTTGAGGTAGGGCTATATGACAGCCTGGTCCATCTGATCTTAGGTTCTGTATGTACAGCCTCTATGAGAAACATGTGCAATGGGATGGAGGGTCTAGAATTCACCCATCTCGAGGTTTTTGACAAGAGGATCTCCTGAGTCCTTACCTATTGGTTCTTTGCATGGAGAAATTGGGGCACATGATCAAGACTAAATGCATAAGCAATAGATGGAAACTTCTGAAATTCCTTAATAATGGTCCTAACATAACTCATCTATTTTTTTTTCTAAAGACTTTTGCTTTTCGCCAAGGTTTCCTTGGGACAAATGTAAGTTATCAAGCATGTTACAACCACTTTCTATGGAATTTCTGGGTACAGGATAAATTTGTCAAAGTCAAAAGCATTCTTTTGAAATAATGTTAATTCTGGCAGAACCTCAATATTAAGTCAAGTGCTGGGAATTGGAACCACTTCTGACCTAGGTATCTTGGTGTTCCCCTCATCCATTCGCGAGTAGGAAAAGCAACCTTTGGCCACATCATTAGGAATGTAAGATCAAGGCTTTCATCCTGTAAGGAAAAATACTTAACCATGATTGGTAGAACGGTTCTCATCAAAGTGGTTATATAGGCCATTCCTTAATACCAAATGTAGTCGATCATTTTGCCAAAAGGAGTGTTGCAGGAGCTTTAGCAAGTTAGCCGGAACTTCTTTTGGTCTCAAAATGAAAATAAAAGGAAAATACACCTTATTACTTGCAGCCAGATTATGAAGCATGAGAAAAATGGAGGGTTTGACATAAATAAACTTGACATGCAAAACAAAGCGGTTCGTGTAATTCATCGGTTTCATATTATTTACCATAGAAACGTTTTTCTGCATACTTTCCAACTTTCTATTTCATGTTCCGCCCTTTGTTCGTTTTGGATTTCAAGAATGCGTTAGATTTGAAGTAGTGTTTGTTTAATGAAGAGTAAGGACATTTTAGAAAAGTTGCAGATTTTTTTTAAGAAATATGATAATATTCAATAAGTTTCGCAGCCTCTATAAAAAACCTTTTTTCGGTGACAGCTGATATGAAACGGAGGAGTAATTAAAAAAGTAAATGGCTACAGTACGAATTTAACAGCGATATCATGTTCAGCTGAATTTATTTTAACGTGGAAACATTTTACTGCTAATATAATGCATCATCGGACTTCTTGTCCGACGAAAACACACATTTATTTAACACGATCACAGGAGACACAGATGAATCAGCTGCTTATATATAGTTTCTTGAATCTTTAAGCTTTCCCTTCGGCTCTTGATTTACGAAGCCGCCTCTCTTCAGATAGTTGTTTCGCAAACCTACAACAAACCCAATCTTATGATTAATTGCCCATTTAACATCTTTAATATCTTGAAGTATAAAATTTATAATACCTTTTTTATTGATTATAAATAATACCCCTATAACTTACATTAATAATGAAAGATGTACTACCATTAGTTTTCTAGAACAATAGCCTTTAAATGTGAAATGGAGAGACAACTTCGTAATTTTTTTTCTGGGCATGTACATACGTTAATACTATTTAATTACCTTTTGAGGGCATCGGCATTAGTCTCATGGTCAGTAACTTCAAAAACTCCTGACTGCAAGTTAACCCTAGAGACCGGTTTGTGCAACAAATCTTCACCAACTTTGACGAGACCCTTCAAATTCTCGTCGGTGGACACATCCACTGAAGACGAGTCGCCAATTAAAGTATCATCCTGCAATTTTCGATAAAAAAAAAAGAGTTGATGGATGAGCAACTAGTTATTAATCAATAATATTATTTGTTGAGTGGTTACTATTTAATAGATACGTAGAATTAAGACCTGGATGCGTAGATAGTTTTGTTCGGAGTAGAGGGCTCGGAAAAGAGAGCCGAGGTGGAAGTCAACCATGTCAGCACTGGCTTGGCCAAAACAATCGATCAAGGGGTTGGATCCATTGGTGGATAGCCAACTGAGGATGCCCCATTCGGCTGCCTCTTTAGCAGAGTATCGATATTCCTGTTTGTGATTCCCTGTTCCCAACGATATTACCAGAAACCTGTCATATTGCATCGCCGACACCCCAAACTCTTTCCTCTCCTCTGCGCTTATTCTGTTCGTCACTTCTGCCATCGCCACCAGAGTCTGCAAGCAATCATTAGACCAAGCGATTAATTATCAAGTTCAACCACATGTATACATTTAGTTATTATCCATCAATGGCTTATGTTAATTATATTTGGGTGTGGAATCACCGCCCACGTACATACGTACCGGGTTGTTTGCAGCTACGCCTCCGTCAATAAGGTTAAACTCCCTTAGCACTTTGTTTTTATCGTCCTTGGTCTCAAAATAGTGACCCGGAAGATACGTGGGTGCTGCGGATGTCCCGATGCATATGTCTGACATCAACGCATCTAACTCCGGCCTTCTATTCAGCTATTAATTTCACAAATACAAGACAGTTAATCTTAGAAGAAGAATTGAATACACGCACACATATGGGATTATAAGAGAGTTAAGAGGTCGAACCTTGAAGCTGGAAAAAATGGTGGGTTGAACGAGCCTTATGTCAAATGTTGGGATGACCACATTTGTCAATGTTTGGTGCAATTTTGTGTTTTTGAGTTTGTCCCTGAGAAGGCCATGCAAATACTTGCCGTCATACTTGGGTCCTGACAGGGTTTTGCCGAGCTTCACCACGTCGGAGAGAAGGTGACTGCAAATTCAACGGTAGCATTATTAGTTGTGGCTATTACGAAGTAGCAAGAATTTTAGTGCATCGTTGGCTACGTATTAGTATAGTACGTATACCAGTTAAAGTATATGATTAATAGTGACGTACTTGTGCTGGGGGAAGATTTTAGGGCCATGCTCAAGGTAGAAGTCCTTGATTTCTTTGGCGGCATATAGAGGTCGATTCTTTTCGTTGGGGACAGTCAACATTGCAGTCAGTAAGCCACCGGTACTGGTTCCTGCTACAACGTCAAAATAATCCACCAGTCTTGCATCCTCACCATCCAGCTTCTGCATCAACACAATATATTATATATATATATATATATATATCCAAAGCTACGCTTGTTAATTAGTGTTTATTTGCGCATGTATACAAATCGAAAGCCATGTTATGGCTTCGATATTAATATGTGTGTGTGTGTGGAGTGACTAAGGTAATTTGGACATGCCTGAAGCTCTGATTCAAGGAAAGCGAGAATAATTCCGGGAATAATTCCCCTAATGCCACCCCCATCAATGCTAAGAACCGTCACTAAGTTTCCGATGCTTGGAGGTACGTCGGCCTTGGTGGCTTCCATCAAGCTTGAGAGGCTACGAGAGGGCAGAGAAGAACAAAATCAAAGTATACAAGGACAAAACACAGTTTCTATGGCTTTGATCAACCACTACTTACTGCGAATATTTATAGGCCTCTCATGATCAAATTATGCACAACACTCCGTGTCATTATTATTATAACCTTGTTGAAAATATACCTCACCTTGACGAGGCGGCTATTCTGTGCCTACTCAGTGCATATTTGGTTATCCCACTGGATGTTTAATGTTTAGTAAAGAGAGTTTTTTTTTTGCCAACACAGTAAAGAGAGTTAATTATACGTGATTCGTTTAGATTTGATTTGAATGGTTTTGATTTGATTTTTTTAAATAGTGATTTTTTATATAAAAATTTATTTTTAAAAATAGTAGTTAAGAGATTGTTTTTATTTTTTATTCTATATCTATTGGAATAATTTTTTTTAAAAAATATAGACTTTTAAAAAATTAAATTTAAACCATCTAAATTAGGTCTGAACGCACTTACCTATACCTGCATTTTTAACATGTTCTTTTATACCTTACGAAAAATTTTGTAATGGAATAATTGAGGAAATTATTGCCTTCTATGCAAATGTTTATATTTTATATTCATAACATTTTTCTTCAATGTTTATGGTTAAATATAAACCTTATTTAAAAACGCTAATTACTGGCAAGAAACCCATTAAAAAGGGAGTGCACAATTTTTAAGTATTTATTAGTGTATTTATTGAATAGACTCTCCTTATTTTCATTGCCTTTTAAGTTGTTTATTTCATACAATTTTGTAATCATGATGTGCAAGAATTATAATCACCGCCCACCAAGTGTTGTCTTCTGTGAATGATTGCAGGCAAGCAATTCATTGGGGAACGGCTAGCCGATGACAATGATGATAAACATCGCACCACATATTTTTAAGTAACACCTTTAACACATTCGCTTTCAAATAAATTATCACATTGAGTTAAAATAATGACCACTGAACAAGAAATTAAATTGCGGGTTTCCTCTGTTGTTTCTGCTTTCCATTTATATCCAAAAAAAAAAAAGATTCTTGGGTGTTCTTTATTCTGTCCATTGTGATGATGCTCACGCACTGCCGGATACGTTGTCTTCCCATGATTTAAAGTCTAGGAATCATGCTTGTTTGGTAAGCATGATGTACCCCATTGCATACAGATCGAGATAAAATTTCTTCACATACTTATCTTAATTTGTATAAAATCACTCTTATAATAGATACTCAAACACACAGAGAGAATATGAATGCTTTAGCTAATTAAAGAAGAGATTATTCAACCTTGGTTTTTGATGCCCAGTGACAATAAAAAAAAGGCACAACTTATCTAGATTATGATCCATCCTCGCTTGCTGTTGATCTTTGACCAGAAACGGTTTTACTTTGACATGGTCGGAATAATATAATTCACATTCGAAACGCAAGACCCATCCACCTAACCCAATGGGTTTATTACATCTTCATAATCAAAATGTGATACATATTGAAGAATAGACGCAGATTCCTAAATTTTTAATTTATTCAAATCACGATCCATGAGGCGTTGAAAAAAATATAGTTCATACTCTATGGCTATTATAATGTCATAATCACATCAATGTGTAATTTGATTGCAACTATCGTTGTTTTTTCTAATAAAAGGTCAAGATAAAAACTATGCATGAGGAAAAACAATCAATTCAGATCAGTAATTATCATGACATCTCTTTAAAGGGTGTCAGAAAGTGGAGATAATTGTGGACCTCAGGTGTTTTCTATTTAAAACATGACTCATGTGGCATTATTCCAAAAAATGTACTTAATACAGGGTGTCAAGATCATGACAATGTCTTATTTTTTGGGCAAAAGGTAATCTCTCATTATTTAACTTAATTAGCTATGTGTTTATAAAATGGGATGGTACAATTATACACGACTCGGATAATATATAATCAACGTGGACAAAAAGGATATCGGTGTCTATCTGATTCATTAAATTTATTCATGTTTACTAGGTATTTAGTAAAAATAATTGACGCTCAGATGAAAGTTTAGTGGTAACATATGATTTTTTTTGTCCTGGCAGACATGGTAACTCAATGACATTAAATACCTTCTTTAACATTTTTTAAGAATAATGTTGTGAGTTGGAATTTTTATAAATATGTTGGGAGGGTGAGTTATAGTAAAAAAGAATGATATTTACCAACTGGACAAAATTCGTACACATTTGACATATTGGAAAAAATTATCTCCGCATTGTTTTGTTTTTGGGGCCAACAATCATCTCTGCTTTGTTGCCGCAACTGAAACGAGATAAAATAGAATCATCTGATGGGATAACTCACCCTCCCAAAACCATGGTTTTGAGATCATAAGTGATTTTGAAAATTTTCTATTTGACACTTTTTTACCCAAACCATGATTTGAGTTGTCAAGCTTGCTTTTTCTTGATTTGTCAAACACCCTCTTTTAGAATAATCTTTATGTAAATGAAGCTTTGGAATTGAAATTAAGGTGAGAAGTTGAAAGCACTTCCATCTAATGAGATAGAACCCAATTTCTGTAGAACCCAGTTTTATAGAAAACGATGGAACCAGGTTCCTTGCCTACCATCATGGAAGTGGACAATTTCATGGAACCCAATTTTTTGGACTATTCTACCCTTTACATTTTAACATATTTACAACTTTCTCCTTTTCATTTTGAACCCCTTGTTGCCCTTACCCATCATCTCCCTCAACCTCGCCCATCCCCGTCAGCCCCATCGCCTCCCGTGTCTTCACCCTCTACTATCTTCTCCTTTATCAAGCTTGTAGCACCATCCTGCTTTCTGCGACAATGTGAGGATAGAGGACCATTAGCTTCAAAACATCTAGTTAACGATCTTGATGACGATGGCAACGACAAGTCTTCTCCATCTAACTGAACCTCTTGTTCTCCGACGACGAGGAAGATGGCTAAGGTGACGGAGGAAAGCGAGGGAAACGGAGGTCTTCGATCTGGTTTTTATTTTTTCAGATCATGTTCCTTCTTTCTTTTCATCCGCTCTTCGATATGCCGCTTGTGTTCTCTCCTTCCATTCGACAATCCACCGTCACAGCATTCTTTGCTCTCCCTCCACGCCGTCGCACTACTTCCTAGATCTCATGGCACTCTTAAATTCCGTTGTGAGTTTGAAGTCCAGTCTAGTCAACCATGCAAGTTCTTCGATTTTTTTTTCCAAAAATGAAATGTAGTTTACTTTCTTGCTTGTGTGGGTTCGATTGCTTGCTTCAAGTGTGTAGGTGAGTTTCAATGGAAGCTTTTGCTTTATGGTTTGATTTCAGCTTATGTGGTTCGATTTTTGTTCTTGTATTTCCGATGGAGGCGGTTCTTGCCTTGGATGTATTTGGAACGATGATTGTCAACCATATATATTTTAAAACTCATTTTCATTTCTAATGCCATTATTTTTAATAATGCTTAATAACATTAATTTTAACAAACAGTACAGAGCCCCTCGATTCCCTAAGCTTCGTCACTACCCTCTATACCTATAAGTGGACTAATTTAACTATGTGGTCTGCATCATTGCTAACATTCTTAAGTACATGGTAACTATAACTTATCAATTCTTGACGGAGATTTGACTTCAGAAACAATATATATATATATATATATATGAACAGATGGTCATTACTAATGCTATTTTCACTTTCAATTTCACTCCACTTCCATCAGTTCTTTCAAAAACACTTCGTGCCTGTTTGGGAAGCCATTTTCCCAAACGGTGCACGTAAGCCGAGACAAAACATCTCGAAATCTGTAAAAACCATCTCGAAATTCCTAAAATGCTTCAAAATCTACAAAATCCATTTTCCTAACGGAGTTCCCAAACAAGCACTTCCTCATAACAAACGGAGCTTTATTGGTAACAACACCGTTATTTCCATCAGCTTCATGCTGCCATGAAAAAAATCAAGGGAAAATTGCCCAGAGGTCCCAAGCAATAGAATTAACCACAAAGCTGTCTCAAAGATTCACAAAATTACTTAAAGTCCCAGAAATAGCTGTTGAGGTTGTTAATGACAACTTCAGCAGCTACTCCCGGGACCTTATGGTAATTTTGTGATTCTTTGGGATCATTTTATGGTTAATTCATTTCATGGGATCATTTCAGACCTCTGTGTAATTTTCCCAAAAATCAATAGGCTGTGGTTCACTTGAAATGAGGCCCAAATATTGTGTGATCCATTTAATTCCCCTGAATTTTTTTTGGTTTCCCGCCGATTTCCGGAGCTTTGCCCCGACTAATTCGGATCCGACCCGCGTCGCACACCTGAAAATGGTGGGTGAGTCTCCCAACGGTGGCTTCTGCATACACAAGGACTCGAACTCGAGACCTTGTTTAAGCTGGAACAAACCGCTTACCACTTGATCCAACCAACCGTTGGTAATTCCCCTGAATTTCAACAATCATGCCCTCTTACTTTCCTAGTTTTGACATTGAGCCCAATGCTTCCACACAATCCAAGTCTCGTCAATAGAATAGAAAATAATCTAAAGGACATTTTTTTAAAGAAAACCAACAAGGAGTTAATTTTTCCCAATATGTCAAATGTGTAAGAATTTTGTCCATTTGGTAAATATCATTCTTTTTTACTATAACTCACCCTCCCAACATATTTATAAAAATTCCAGTTGATTGTTGGCCATGGTTTTGGGGCTCCAAACCATGGTTTAGGAAAAAAAATTTGTTTTTAAACTTTTTATGAGGTGGTTGAGTGATTATTAGGCTGTACCTAAAATACCTTCCATTTTCTCTCTCTCCCCTAGCTAAAATCACCAACAAAAAATTAGTTTCTGGTACACATATTGAGCTGTACCTAATATATATCTTAGATATGAGATTAAGCTGTACCTAATACATGTATTTTTAAGATATTTTATCATATTATAGGATTGACCAAAGATAAATCTAATTTAATTTAGTTAATTTATTATGAAACCCAATCACATATTTTTTTAAATAAGACATTAATTTTACACATGCATATATGTATTTTTGCCCCTAACTCCACCTCCATCGATGCTCAGAATGATCAACAAGTTCCCATAAGTTGGGGCCTGGATTTGTTCAACGGTGAATCAACTAAGAATGACAAGCAAAATGAAAGCTGAAAGCAAGCTGTGCTTGCTCGTTGCTGGTTGATTATTCATGATATCTAAAATTATTGATGAGACCAAGGCAGGTGGTATTTATAGAGAGCGAGCCCTATGCATGCTAGCTGGAGCATGAGACTCAACTGTGAGGCTGATGATGCTAACGATAAGCGAATGAAGACTGGGTCAGATCAGCTAAAGATTCTCGCTGCGTTATTTTCCTACTTGACTCGCAATTTCGTTAAATCGCAAATGACACTAATTAAGTAATAGTACTAATTATCTCATTCGATCCAACATGCATGGACCCACACACTCGTGGGTGGATCTAAAAGTCAACATTCTCGTTTTGGGCTGCCATCCTCACGCGCTCACTTCCTTGTTCAACCTACGCGTCTCCCTCCTCGTTTGTGAACTTCTCATGACTTCACTTGACTTTCGAACAGCAGCCAAACACTACTATATTTTATTACTATTTCTATTTCTTGCCCCGTGGGACACTTATTTCCCCTTTGAGTTGATATATGTGAAAATTACATGCTCTACCCAATTGTATAGTTGAGTAATGATTTTTATGTCTTGCCTTGAGGGTCCCCGATTTTATAATATATTACTGCAAGCAGGTAAGCCAGCACAATGTGCGCTCTTGCAATTAATCCCTTTTCATTCTACAATGTTCTTCTATTGTGTTGAAATTATTCTTATGACCTAAAAGAAAGATAAACTTGGCTTCAATTAAGTCTAAAAAAGTTTGTGGAATCCATATGCCCGAGTCCATTCAAATGCTTATAAATAAATTAGCTATACCTCAAAACCGTCAAAATCAATAATATTAGAGGCAAGATAAATCGATTCGATTCATGTTTTCACGAAAAAAAAAATAAAACCTTCAAAGTATATATAACCATATTCCAATTTATGTTTTATTGAGAAATTAAGTACCCAGTTACAACAAGGATGAAGAAAAAAAATACAGGCTTAATATACCATCTTAAACGAAATCAAATAAAAAATGAATCAATAAATTGATGATTATATTACAGAAAAAATTTGTGAGAAATAATCAAATAATCTGGTGGCCGGTGAATGAAGAGGAAACTATATAGACAAGCCATTAGGTCCTGCTGCCTTGTTGGTATGTGGAGATTTCATTTCCCGCAATCTTCTTTCTCTGGAAAGTATTTTGGCAAATCTGCAACAGATATCCAAACCGTGCGTTAATAAATATTTTCAGTTATTTCAATGAAGTAAATTTAATTGTTTGGCTTGCTTGAAATATATTATATTGGTATTAACAAGTCCAAGATATATATATCATACTTTTTAAGCGCATCCTCATTGGTCCCGCCATTTTCGACGGGTTCACACAGACCCGTCTCTAAATTGACTCTGGAGACTGGCTTCTTCAATAGCTTTTCACCAACTTGGCACAGTTTTCCCAAATTATCTTTTGTAGAAACATCAACAGAAGAAACTGTACCCGTCAATGTATCATCCTGCATGTTGCCGCCGCCAGCAAGGAATCATTAAATTTATGTATCGAAATGTATAAATACTTGCATTAAATTTTATCCCCGCATTAGTTAATTGCGTTGATAGGCCATATTTACATATCATGTATACCTGTATCCGAAGGTACTGGTCCTCTGAATGAAGTGCTTGGGTAACGGTGGCTAAATGGAAATCGACGAGATCTGTACTGGATTGGGAAAACACGTCGATCAAAGGAGTAGAACCACCGTGGGTTAACCAATCCAACACTCCCCATTTGGCGGCCATTTTTGCATTGAATTTTTGCTCGT
>JANTPZ010083826.1:0-11005 GCA_025593235.1 Vachellia pachyceras
ATGGTAAGCGTATGGAATGAGTCAAATACGCAGTTCGATCAGTCTGAGAACAATATTGAGATGTATATATCCACATAAAGTCTTATGTATTGAATATTATCAGGAGTCGTGGCTGAATGGTCCTTCTTTTTTCTGTGTTTAATATTTGTAGCCTTCGTCCTTCAACAGGACAACGGTATTTGGTTAGAAAAAAAAAACCAAAAACCGACTCAATTTTGAAAACCATTCGGGGGTGGTGTTAAGTTTTTAGATTTTTGTTTTAAAATGCAATTTTAAAAACAAAACGTGTTTAGTTAAAATGGTGTTGGGTTAGTTTTTAATACCATTTCAAAATAGGTTTTATCCATATTTAAAAATCACAGAAAAAAAAAAGTTTTGAGATTTTGGTTTTCTAATCAACAAACATGCTTGTTATTATGTTACACGCTTACTCTGCCTCGCCGCCTCCGTTTTCTCTAATCAACAAACATTTCACAGGCTCTGGTAACTTCTTCCTCACCGCCTCCGTTTTTTGTTCTTCCCGTGCTCCGTTGACGTTGCTCCTGTCCCAGTGCACATTTCTATTCCACAACGACGAAGGCTTAAATCGACGACCATGACAACTAGCACCACCCTCGAAAGAAAGAGTGAGCTCACTAGTTCGGGACGCCGTGACAACTCCTCCATGGTTTGGCAGGGTCACTGAATTGACATTTCCATCTTCCAAGTCATCCATAGCATCGCCACTAGCACCACCATCTTCATAGTCGCCGTCGTCGTTCTCTGTTGGTAATGGGCCCCTTACGTGTTTCTCGAATGGACGCGCCTGCAAAGTTTGTGGATTCACGGCTGCCATTTTCTCTCCAAAACCGCACGCACAGGTCACCAACTGAACCGGAAACAAAGCCCCAAGTCCATCACCAGTTTCATCGGTCAAACATTGTTTTTTGTCTCAGTCACAGCTTCTACAAACCCTTGACACGAGTGTGGAATTCAATATCACAATTATGAGAAGTTTCGAGAACTTGAGGAGAGATGACAACGAAACATCTATCCTCGATTCTGAGATCTGCAAGGTATGCCGCGTGAAGATGCTTCAAACGGGTAGTTTGTCTGTTAATTCTTTCATACAGTGGCGTCCGCCATTTTTATTATTTTTTTCATCTAGTTGATTTGACCTAATTATTCATTCTTAATTTACAACACTTTTTTTTAAATTGAAAACCGAAAAGACTTAAAATTAAAAATTAGTTTCAGTTTTTTTAAAAAATTTTGAACCTTAAAACTCAAAACCATCTTGAACGGGTCTTTATATTCGGTTTCGATTCGATTTTAATTTTATGATCATTTCAATTTTTTCGTTTTTACTGAAAACCAAATGCTTACCCCCTAACTATATGGATGCGTCAGTGATTACGGGTTTGGTGCTTATCAAAATGATGATCATTTAATTTTGACATCTAGATTTATTTTTTTATTTTTTATAAACATTATTTTAATAGGAATAAAATCTAAAATAAAGTTAATTCCACAACTATCATATTTTTAACTAATGGCTTTTTAATTAAACATTTGCTGATTAAAAAATTGAATCTGAATTATCAAGAATCATATCACTTAGATGGTCTGGATTTGATGGGTTGGGGGCAGTCATTAAGTTGATGAGCACCCAAACCTATTACGTAGCAAGTTTTCTTTGAAGACAAGGTTTTTTTAAGTGAACCGTGAAATTGTATCGATAACTTGTAAACAAATTGCAGGGTTCTGAAGAATAGTCTCCTAGTGTCCAGTGAGTGCCCTATTGAATGCCTTGACAAAGAAAGTGTAATATTCCAAAAAAAAAAAGGATCAGACGGCAAAAAGAAAAGGGATCATATCACAAAGTGAAAAAGGATCATTTACACCTTTAAATTCCATTAATTTATTTATATGAAATACTTACATACTCATGGAATGCCACAACATTCTTACTCTCTCAAATAAAAATATTCAATTATTGTTGTAAATTAAGAGTAAATAGATGAAGAGAAGAGAAACTTTGAGAAGAATGAGAAAGTTTGAGAGGAATTCTATTCATTTTTTAGATGTATAATATGTCATGTACAAAACCCTATTTATAAGCATCTAAGAGTGACATCTAAGGGTCATAAATAATGAATAGTACAATCAATATAGATGAATGTGCATTGTGAACCTTTTTACATAAATTGTGACCTTTTGTACATTGAATATACATCTTTAGTTTCTTAACAACAATTCATGTATAGTATTTATGTCTTAGGCAATCAAGAGTCTATGGACATCCACTCTTGTAATGTATTTATAACAATTATCATTTTTTTAATTTCATATCCCATAAATTTTACTTTGGTTTTCTCTCTCACCATTACGATTATAATATATATTTGTGGGGTTCATAGAAAATGATAATTGGAGCATGTTTATTGAAGATGACACAGATGATATGGGTCTCCAAGACTACGTAGTTACGTATTTCTCGTTATTTACACTCCATGGTTGATTGGACTTCCGCCTGTTGAAGCTATATAGAGTATATACATGGAAACATGTTTATATATATATATCGGTCAATTTCTTTTGGCTGATGTTGTTAAAATTTAGTGGAGACGGCCAAGCATCGGTCGTCTGTATAATTATTCCCAGTTATTACAATGATTATATCGTCTGACCCTCCAGCTTTTTTATTGATTATTACTCAATATAAACGATCCACTAAGCTGTCATTAAAAAAAAATAGACAACAGGTTGAAAGAGAGAAAAGTCCAAGAGAGCGCTATGATGAATGATATGCGATGAACCTTTGAATTTTTTATTTTTATGCCATGTGTTTCGTCTGGGAATGGAATTACTCCCTCCATTTTTTTATACACAGGCACACGTGTGCGTGCTTGTGGATAATGTATGTAACTTAATTTATTGGAGAGCATCATCTTTGATATCATGTGTACGTTTAGCTAGCTAGGGGAAGAAACCCTCAATTTATTACTAGTGGGGAGGACTTAATACTCCTATTTTGTTAAGCAACAACGGCTTCTGGGTTTTAGATTTGATTCCAAGTAACAGTCATTTTCAAATTTTAATTAAGGCGTTAATTATTCACCGGAAATGATGAAATAAAGATATAGAAAGTGATATTAACATGTGAGGTAACACTTTGGCCTCATTTATTTAAGTTAAAGTACATGTTTGATCCTTGAAGTTTTTATCAAATATATATCAAATATTCTAACTATCGTTGTTTGATAAGCGAAGATTAATTTAAATGTATCCTTGTTTTGCCCAGTGACAATAAAAAAGGGACAACTTATCTAGATTATGATCCATCCTCGCTTGATGTTGATCTTTGACCAGAAACGGTATTATTACTTTGACATGGTCGGAATAATATAATTCACGTTCGAAACGCAAGACCCATCTATAACCCAATGGGTTTATTACATCTTCATAATCAAAATGTGATACATATGGAAGAAAACACGCATTCCAAAATTTTTAATTAATTCAAATCACGATCCATGAGGGGTTGAAAAAAAAAAATAGTTCATACTCTATGGCTATTATAATGTCATAATCACATCAATGTGTAATTTGATTGCAACTACCGTTGTTTTTTCTAATACAAGTTCAGGATAAAAACTATGCATGAGGACAAACAATCAATTGAGACCAGTAGTTATCAGGACATGTCTTTATTATAAATAAACTGTGTCAGAAATCTAGTGGAGATAATCGTGGATCTCAGGTGTTTTTTTTAATTTAAAATATGGCTCATGTGGCATTCCAAAAAATATACTTAATACATGTTGTCAAAATCATGACAATGTCTTATTTTTTGGGCAAAAGTTAATTTATCATTATTTAACTTCATTTGCTACGCATTTAAAAGATAATTGCCACTTCATACACACACCCACCCACATAAAATATTGTTTTATAAAATGGGATGGTACAATTATACACGACTCGGATAATATATAATCAACGTGGACAGAAAGGATGTCGGTGTCTATCTGATTCATTAAATTTATTCATGTTTATTAGGTATTTGGTAAAAATAACTGACTTGCAGATGAAAGTTTAGTGGTAACATATGATATATTTTTTTGTCGTGGCAGACATGGTAACCCAATGACATTTAATATCTTCTTTAACATTTTTTGAGCATAATGTTGTGAGTTGGAATTTTTATAAATATGTTGGGTGGGTGAGTTATAATAAAAAAAAAGAATGATATTTACTAACTGGGCAAAATTCTTACACATTTGACATAATGGAAAAAATTATCTCCTTGTTGGGCTTCTTTAAAAAAAAGTGTCCTTTATTTTTTTTGTTACAGGGCGAAGCCCTAGAACAACAAAAAAGTAAAACAAAGGGGATTGAGATCCAAGTACTCTTTCTGAATAAGGATCCTTAAGAAGGTGGGAATCATACTAAAAAAAAGAATAGTTGTTAATGACTTCTTTAACAATTGTTTATTCTATTCACGAGACTTGGATCGTGGAAGCATTGGGCTCAATGTCAAAACTGGGAAAGTAAGAGGGCATGCTTGTTGGAATTAAATGGATCACACAATATTTGGGCCTCATTTCAAGTGAACCTTAGCCTATTGACTTTTTTCACGGCAGCATCAAGCTGATGGAAATGACGGTGTTGTTACCAATAATGCTCTGTTTGATAAATGGTGGGATAATTAATTTTTTTTGTAGAAGTTATTTTAAAAAATGAATTTTGAATAGAAGTCAAAATTGTAACATGATTTATGTTTGAATTAGCGGTGAAAAAGTTACTTTTTTAAAAAGGGCGAAAGCGTTTGGATACACATTGAAGAATTGACTTTTGTTGCCAAATTACGTAAAAGGACATGAATCTTAACAAATGTCACACATTCATATACATTTTATGTTAGCTATTTATAATAATTTTGAGGAAAAAGACAATGATAAAAATTTTAAAAAAAGAATAAATGAAAATATATGTAAATTAAAAATCATGAAAAAAGAAAATTCTGTCAACTAACTATTAATACCACGTAACTAATTGGATCATATTCTACTAACTAATTAAATAACATAATTAATTGAATCATAAACTTAAAACAATTTGATCTCTAATTGCGTCTCCAATACTATACAGATGGAATGCAGCACAGGCGGAAAATTTTCTCAAGGGAGAGCTATGAAGCACAGACTAACTACATAACAACAAATCAAACATGCAATGGCGACAGGAACATATGCACAAGGGTTCAAGACGGCGTTGCATCGAGTACAAACGAGAGGATCGTAGGGGAGCACCGGAGGCTCAATGGCCTGCACTAGTGGTGTGCACATGATACTGAGAGGGATGATCAGAGCAGTGGCGTCTGATTTAGAAGCAGGCCATGTGTTCCATGTCCATCAAAGACATTTTACGGCCTCCAACTCGAGA
The DNA here is from genome assembly GCA_025593235.1 of Vachellia pachyceras. Lineage (NCBI taxonomy): Eukaryota > Viridiplantae > Streptophyta > Magnoliopsida > Fabales > Fabaceae > Vachellia > Vachellia pachyceras. The sequence continues at coordinate 5,428 of JANTPZ010083826.1, forward strand.
AAATCCATAAATTTGAGATGAAGAGAACTTGTTCAGTGGGGTTTCATGGATTGAGATGGAGAGAACAAGGGGTGGATCAAATCGAAGTGAAGTGACAAGGAAGGGTTTTTGGGGGTGTAAAAGCAAAGGGAACCGAACATAGCTTGTAAGATGGAGAAGAAGAAGGATCTCTCTCTGAGCATTGAGTTTGAGAGAGAGAGTTGACGGAGGGTAATTACTTGGGCAAGTTTTCAGATCTGCACCTACCAAAAAGAAGATTGCGGGAGCTGTGAAGATTTTTGCGTGATAGCTTTCAGATCTCCAATACACGCGTGAACTTTGAAGGAGGAATAACCAGAGCCGGAAGGCTTTTTTTTTTTGGGTAGAAGGGAAATATATTAACAAAAGAATCAGAAGAACAAAGCATAACCAAAAGGTCGGAGCCTACAGAAGGGTCAGGCACTCGACTTTAAGGTATGAATAGCAAGGGCTATAGAGGATTTAACTACACTGTAAGGTGTACAGGGAATGTTAAGAAATATGCATCTATTCCTATACTTCCAGAGATTCCACAGAATAATTCCAAAAAGCACTCTCCAGTTTGCACTGTGGATCCTTGGGTTGAGGTTCCACAAAAGCCAACGCTGAAAAGGCTTTTGGAAGAAAACACCTTGTCTGTTGAGCGGAATAATTCTAAGCCAGCAGCTACGAGCAAAGGAGCAGGATCTGAGGACATGTTCTAGGTCTTCAACTTCCACGTTACAAATACCGCAGGTATCAATGGTAGAAATGCCACGTCTTTTACGTTCATGATTGGTGAGGAGCCTATTCCTCATGGTTAACCAGAGGAAAGACCGAATCCGTTGCATCCCAGGCCAACGCCATATCCAGTTCCAAAAAGCCTTTTCTCTGTTCCAATTATCTTCTTGAGTCGCCTGGTAGGCCGAGCTAACCGAGAATAACCCATTTGCTGTGAGAGTCCAGCAACAAGAGTCGTTATGATCGGAGTCTTTAGGGGTCGGAGTGGCAGCAAGATCAAGAAGGATAGAGGGTGGAAGTAGGTGCTGGAATCTACTCCACTCCCACTCTCCTTCCCTACTCACATAATGTCTGATGGGCACCGAGAGATCGACCTGAGGAATATCTGCGTAAGTAAGAAATTTGAGAGGTCCCATGTTTCCAACCCACGAATCAGACCAGAATCTTATACAAGTCCCATCCCCTGGTTTCCAGTGAAGGTGCAATTCAGTGTCAGGCCAAACCTTCGCAATGCTCCTCCAAAGGTGAGAAGACGTGCGCGTTCTAAAGGTATAATTGGATTTGCTTGACCAATTATACTTAGCCCTTAGAATTTGCACCCACAGCTGGTCAGGTCTACTCACCAGTTTGAAGGCCAACTTTGCGAGAAAAGCATTATTTTGTCCTTCTAAGCATTTCAAACCGCACCCCCCTCGGGACAGGGGTTGACACACGTCCTCCCATTTGACAAGGCTAATTTTACAAGTGGTATCATTATTCCCCCACAGGAACTTACGAGTAAGCTTGTCGATAGTCTTGAAGCAAGATTGAGGCAGTGAGGTAGATTGCATAGCATAATAGGGAATAGAGTTGAGCACCGCTTTAGCCAACGTAATTCTGCCAGCAAGAGATAAGGAATTCGCCTTCCAGCCTGTCAGCTTCCTTTGAATGTTATCAACAAGGTAACTATAGGTATCCTTGGTAACTCGCTTATGAAGCAGAGGTACCCCAAGATATTTTCCTAAACTGTGCGAGCGTTGGAAGTGGAGAATTCCACCAATGGCATCTGCATCCCTCTTAGAAATATTCTTGGAGAAGAACATCCTAGTCTTACTTTGACTAATCACCTGACCCGAGGCCACACAAAATTCATCAAGCATCCGTTTAATAAGAGCTATCTGATTTGGGGAGGTGCCACTAAAAAGAATGAGATCATCGGCGAAGAAAAGATGAGATATCGGAGGGCCTCGACGTCCAAGCTTAATAGAATCCCAATTCCCATTCCTGACTTCCTTGGTAATGGCCTGAGATAAATGCTCCATACAGAGGATGAATATGTATGGGGAGAGAGGGTCTCCTTGGCGAATACCACGTGAAGGATAAAAGGGTTCCGTAGGCCTGCCTCTCCATAAGACCTGCATAGAGGGTGTAGATATACAGTGCATGATGAGAGTGATAATACGAGTAGGAAGACCAATATCCTCAAGCGTATCTTGGATGAAACTCCAACTCAACTTATCAAAAGCCTTCTCAAGATCAACTTTAATGGCCATCCATCCCTTCTTACCTTGCTTATTCCTCATAGAATGGATGACTTCCTGAGATATCAGGATGTTATCAGTAATACTGCGACCTTTAACAAAGCTGGACTGGAAGGGAAGAATAAGATCAGGCATGAGATGCTTAAGGCGGTTGGCAACAATCTTGGTGATCACCTTATAAGGCACAGAACAGAGGCTTATGGGGCGAAAATCTTTGATTGAAGAAGGATGACTAATTTTAGGAATCAGAGTGAGGAAGGTTCTGTTAAGTCTCGCATCCAAAGGTTCTCCATTAAAGATTGCTGCTGTCATTTGAAAAAAGGAAGACCCCACAGTGTCCCAATGTTTTTGGAAAAACAAGGCATGCAATCCATCGGGTCCTGGAGCTTTTAGGGGGTTCATCTCAAATAAAGTTGTTTTAACCTCAGCGGGGGTAACATCAGCGTTTAAAGAGTTAAAATCATGATGGGAAAAAGGAGGAAACATACCTCTGTGATCATAGCATGATGAGGTAACCTGGTCTTTGGTATAGAGGGATTTGAAGAAATCCCTCGCAATAGTTTTCAAAGTGGCCTCATCAGAAGTCCATTGACCCGAGTCTTGCTTAAGAGCCTTAATCTGGTTGTGGCGTTTCCTTAGCTTGGCTTTAGTGTGATAATAGGACGTGTTCCGATCACCAAGATTTATCCACTCACTCCTTGACTTTTGAAACCAAGTCATCTCCTCTTGCCAACAGATGCTTTCATAATCCTGTCTGAGGTCCTCTTCAAGCTGGTGGAGGAAAAGGGATAGAGGGTGATCTTCTAATGATTTTTCCACCCCCTTAAGGCGAGCCAAGATCCTTTGTTTCCTGTGACCGATAGCTCCATATATAGTCTTGTTCCAATGCGTAGCTTTCCTAGGAAGTCATCCATATTTGAGGCAAAAGATTTCCCATCATCCCAAACTTCTTTAACCAAGTCATTAAAGTCAGGATGCTTAGTCCAGGCAGCCAGAAAACGGAAGGGGGGAGGACTAGAAGAACGGAGCCCATACAAGTTTAAAGACAACTTGAGAGGTCTATGGTCAGAACCAATTCTAGGTAAATGGGCCACATCATAATCATTGAAAGAGCTTGCCCAACTTCTGTTAGTGAGGACTCTATCCAATCTAGCAAGGGAGAGGCCTCGACGCCAGGTGAATCGGGGGCCAGAGAAACCTGGATCTATCATTGAGCAGCTATTAACAAACCGTTGAAAAGCTGAGCATCCTGGGCGAGAGGAGCCATTGCTGCAACGTCTCTCATCAGATGAGAGAACAGAGTTGAAGTCACCAGCTAAGGCCCAGGGCTCAGAAATATTCTGACCGATGGAGGTTAACCGAGGCCAGAGAAGATCACGGATGCTGGGGATAGGACTGGCATAAACTGCTGTGAAGAAGAAGGAGTTATTGTCCTGCTGATTGAACACTTTGCTATGAATATACTGCCAATTGCATTCAAGGACGTCGACTCTTAGATGGTCCGACCACATGATCCAGATGCCCCCGAAAAACCCAATTGCTTCAACCCTGTAGGAGTTCGGAAGTCCTATAGTGCGAATGACTCTGTCAGCGTTATCACCAGAGATCCTAGGTTCCACTATGACAACAATATCTGCCCGATGATCTTTAATAAGGGATTTAAGCACCGAATGAAGTTTCATTTGTGCTGCACCCTGGCAATTCCAAATGAGGGCTATCATGGAGAAAGGTGAATTAGCACTCCTCGTTGGAGCAGTAAGCATCTTCATCGGATGCACCTTTGTCCTCAGGCAAGGAGCTTTCTTCACATTCGAGAGGGTTAGTCAAGGCCTTGGAGACGGACTTGGAGAGTTCAGCAGCAAGGCTAGGAGTGGTGACTCTGGTTTTGGGCTTACCACTTCCAACTTGGATGTTGGTGTTGATTTTAAGACCCAGCGTAGGAGAGTTGCGATCCGGCGGCTTGGTATGAGGAGGGTCTCTATTTTTATTAGCTAGTTGGGCTTGAATGAAATGGCCTTGGGCTTTGGGAGAGGCTAGTGGTTCTGGAGCTAAACTGGGCTTATTGGTAGTCTGGGGGTTGGCTAGGGATATAGCTGTGTGGCGTGTTTGGTCGAGTTTGGAGATATTCTCCAAGGTCTCTTTGTAAGCATTGGTGTTGAAGATCGAGTCGTTGGCAGTGGTATTCGATGGCGTTTTCAACTGTGCTTTTTTCGGAGGGATAGCCTTTTTCTGTTTGTTAAGCAGGGAGGTTGTCGTTTTATGGCTGGGGTGTTGAGGTTGGGGTTCGTTGACATTCTCGGTAGGGGGCCAGGAATATCCATATTGTCAGGTTGTGCCTCCAAGGATAACAATGGGTCAAACCTCGATTTGGTGGTGACTCTGATTTGGGAGCTATGTTCTGACTTCCTTTTTGGATCCTTGCCGAATCTCCTTCCTTTTTGAGCAATCATCCATTCACCGTAGGGCTTGTCCTCACTGATGACATTCGCGTTGATTACACGCTCCGGCATGGATCGCTCGGTCTCTACAGGGCCTTCGGCCGCCGTTTCATCTCTTTCCTTGCAGGTTTTCAGCGGGCAAGCTTCAGATAGGTGACCATATCTCCCGCAACTGTAGCAGATAATGGGAAGGCCCTCATACTCAATCCGAAGAGCTTTGCCATCGACAATGATTTTAGAAGTTAAGGGTTGCGTCAGGTTAAGGATGACCGCCATCCGTGCAAACTTTCCTCTCTCCCCTGAAACTGTGTTGTAATCTATTCTAAGGACGTGGCCCAGCATGGTTCCAATAGCTCGGATTACAGTCTTCTTGTAGTATTTTGTAGGTAAGCTTGGTATTCTTACCCAAGCCACGACTTGGGTGATGGAGTGATTATCCGGGGAAAAGTCGGGGGTCCACGGGCTTACCGTGAGGTAATGACCGGCAAGCATCCATGGCCCCTGAGTGAGAATGGTTTGGTAATCTTGAGCATTGGAGAAATTCACGATGAAGCACCCACCTTCGATGTCCGACAGCTTGAAGGGGCTAGTGAAATGCCATAGTCTTAGGAGATGGTCGCGGAGCCGTCCGTAGCTAATGGGGCGTCCCAGGAGTTTCAATATGACAGCATATTTCATACTATCTTCCAGTAACATGTGTATACGTGAAGAGAAGGAAATGGTTGGGAACATACCTTCCTTGCCAAAAATGACATCGTCATCCTGTAGCAGGAGATCATCGTCCTCTGAAACAGCTTTGTCGACATTGAGAAGTTTGTCACGGAACGACACTGGTTGAGGGGAAGGGGCCGTTTCAGGGACCTTTTCCTCAACGTCGTCCGC
>JANTPZ010083828.1:0-17588 GCA_025593235.1 Vachellia pachyceras
AGTGCTGCACTTGCTCATATTATTTTAAGAGAAAAGTTACATGTATTTGGCATTCTTGGTTGTGTTTTGTGCGTTGTGGGTTCTACAACAATTGTCCTCCATGCACCGCAAGAACAACAAATTAACTCAGTGATAGAAGTATGGGATCTTGCTATGGAGCCTGGTAATGGAATTCCCACCTGAAATAATAATCTCTTCGTCTATAATGTCTTATTTATTATTTCATACTGATAGATGATAATTTTTATTTTGGCAGCGTTTCTCATTTATGCAACCATCATTCTAATAGCTGTCTTAATTCTCATGTTCCACTACGTTCCACTATATGGGCAGACACACATTATGGTTTACATTGGTGTTTGTTCCCTTGTAGGTTCCATAACGGTATGTCTAATCCTCTGATTGTCAACTAGTTTCTAGTATTCTTTTCTTTCCCCTTGATATGTCATTTCTTGGTGTTCTTATTCTGAAGCCATTCTTTGCCAGGTCATGAGTGTTAAGGCGCTTGGAATTGCCATAAAATTAACTCTGTCAGGAATGAATCAACTACTTTTTCCCCAAACGTGGGCGTTCACTCTAATTGTGACTGTTTGTGTTCTTACCCAAATGAATTATTTAAACATGGTAATTTGATTTTTATTGTTAATTTCCAGAATTCCTATATTCATTTTGCGTATCACAAATGATTACTTTGACTTTTTTTACAGAGTTATTTATGCCATGTGCTTTGCTTATGTTCATGTTTATTATTATTATTATTATTATTATTCCAATGCTCTTTCCACACTTTGCATATGTATCCTTTTCTTGTTTGCTTTGGTTAGAGGGAAGGCCTGTTAGTAGAAGCTAATTTTCTTCTCATCTGCTACCTTGAAGTCCTTGAATGAGCTTCTTTGATTGATTTTTTTGGTTTGTGAAAGAACTGATTTGTGCTACTGCTTAGGTTATGAGAAATTGAATTTTATAAAAAAGGACGGAGTAATCATTTGTTTCAAGGTGATAAAGGAAACTGCAAAGGCTTAATAAAACGTGGGCTAGTAGGTTTAAAGACATGGATAAAGTTTAACTATTTTGCTTCTCACTTGGTTTGGAATCCTTCTATGAAATTTCGTACTTTCACCTAGATACCGTGCATCAGAATGTTAAAATGCCTTTTAATCATCCTAAATAGGTGTTTGTTTCTCACTTAGTTTTGGCCAAGTGCAGAGAAAAGTGGGTCAGGGTGAGTCAGAACCTATTGTGTTTCAAATTCTTGATTAAAAAAGTAGGTGCTTTTCAAGATATGCTTGCCTCTGTATCTCCCAAAAACCAAAAAAAAAAAAAACAAAGAAAGAAAGAAAGAAGGAAAGGAAAGGAAAAGTAGGTAATGGATGTTCTTGTTACTGCTGTTAATTTTTATACTAATAGATGATTAAATAATGCAATTACTCCTACGTATTGCTGTCTCTTTCTTTTTTCTTTTTATGTTTTTTATGCTTGTCCTCTCTGTTTGATTTCTCATGTGATAAATTCATTTATTGAATTCAGGCACTGGATACCTTCAACACTGCAGTGGTATCTCCAATATATTATGTTATGTTCACATCTTTAACCATTGTGGCTAGTGTTATAATGTTTAAGGTAAGTATTCTTTGCTAACTTGTTATTTTTGGGCTCAATAGCTTGATTGACCACCTGTCTATTGAATGATCTTGCCCAATGGTCATATTTAATCTTTAATCCTTTAGGATTCATTAATTCAGTGATAGGGGATGAAACCTTTTCTCTCCTGCGCCATAAATAAGCATGCATTAATACGAAGTCCTTTTGATCACAAACAATATCGCAACTTGTTTTTCCTTTGTATTTTATTACTTTATTCATCTTGTTCTCAGTGTTCTGCTTATATTTAGTCCATGAAATGAGTAATATCTGCCTTTTACTTGAATCTTTGTCACATTTGACTTGCTGTGTTTGATCGCTGTTTTTTGGTTTAGATGACTGATCCTTAATCTGACTTATGGATTTGATATCAGGACTGGGACGGACAAAGTCCAACACAAGTTGTCACAGAGATGTGTGGATTTGTGACAATACTTTCTGGAACTTTTCTTCTCCACAAAACTAAGGATATGGTTGATGGTATGCTCTGTCAATCTTTTATCTTTATCTTTGTTTTCTTTTTGGGTAATCTTTTATTTGGATCTCTAATCTTCAATCATCAAGAAAGCTTTCCAAAGGACAAAAGGACTCATTTATGTGGAGTGATTTAATTTATACCCTCTCATTCATGGGTGTAATCAGGTCAAGCCTAACATGACCTTTAATCAAGCTAAAGTTTATGATCAAGCTCTCAAACATTTGATAAATAAACCAACTCAAACAATTCACAGACACTAGCATCTACACACGCTAGGTAAATTAGTTAGAAAGGGAAAAAATATAAAAGCCCCTTAATTTCTTGGTCACTTGCTAATAGCTCTTGAACTTTCAAAATCAACAGTCAGTTTTATGAATTTTCACATTCCAACATATTGGTTTTCCTATTTACCCGTGCTAACAAGAACTCGTTTGGGCATTCCCATAATTTTTCACATGGTTATGGGGCACATGGAAGTTTGCCATATCAGTTATGGGATATCTTGGGTAGCAAATGAGTTAACATTGGTATAACAATAAAATCAAGCCTTATCCTTCCAAGTGAAGTCAGCTACAGAGATCATATGATGTCATTGAGTTCTATTAGTTAATGAATATACATTGATAGGAGGAAAATAGACAGAAGTGCCTATTTGTTGGAATGTGAAACCATGTAAAAATTAGTTATTAAAACCATGCATGCAAACTTCATGTATACTTTATTAAGTTTGGCTCATTTACAAGTGTATTCTTTTATACAAACAATTCTAGATAAAAACAATCATTTAAGGACTTGAATTCAAATAAGTCTAGTTCATTTGCATGATTGGACTGGTCTATTCACGCATGCTCACACTGGCATCTTTAAATATAATTAGATGTCGGTCTCACATGAGGTAGTGTGCTGTTAATGACTTCGAGTAGTGCGACTTTCTGTAAATCACACACATATATATTGGTAATGTGTAGGTTCACCAACTTTGCCCATCAAACTTCCCAAGAATTTAGAAGAGGATGACTTTGGTAATGGTGAGGGGATTCCCCTAAGACGGCAGGAGTCCTTAAGAGCAACATGATACAAATATAATTCTTTTTGACATGCCATTCATTGCATGCAATTCTCTCATACTTTTGTCTCTTGGGGAGGGACCTTGTGAAGGTTACTGTGTATTTGAGCAAGAATTTTCCATCCCCACATCATCATATGATTCATTTTCTCAGAACAGTTGGGATATGAAGGATGAGATTATCCTGTCATTGTTGTTCTTTTGGCTTCCCTGATGATTATTGATGTTTCCTTGTACACCTCTCTCCTCTAAGCTCTCCACACATCAGAAGACACAATCCAATGTAATTTTCTGCTCCCTGATCATTATTATTATTATACAGTGTATCTCAGTAAATCCATGTAGCCCTGCAACAAATATTAGAAATGTTGTTTATATTCTTATTATTATATACATGCACTCTTTGCAATCATTTGCGAGGAGTCAAGAGTCAATTGCGACACACAAAATGGGTTTACTAATTCAGTGAGTTTCCCATTGGTTCCTTGTATCTCTATCTGTGCATCTAGCTTTTCAATTGTCTTTAGCTTCAGCATTTGCTCTTATGATGAGTTCATTCAGTGAGAAATTACTTTTTTTCCTGTTAAAAAAAACTTAGTTGTTAACCCCCTATTTTCAAGGGAAAAAAAGGAGAATGACATATAAATACTACCAAAATATATTAATTTCAATGGTGATAGTCTTGTTAAATTTTTAGAAACTATTCTGGAATTAGAAACTTTCATGAAATGACTTAAATTCCCTCGTGTAAAATGAATCAGATTTTAAATTTTATAGTATTTATGCAGTAAAATGAATCAGTCAGAATTTTTTTTTTCAATTTCCAAAAAAAATTGTCAACGATGTTTTTAGTGCGGTTTGTGTTTTAATTTTATCTCATTGGAACAAAATCATGTTTTGTAGCCAATACATTTGTTGGTTGAATTACATTTTCATGTTGAATCAAACTGCAAGTTTGTCTCTGCGGTCTATCTAGTTTATGGATTCACTTCTCTATTTGCTCGGTTTATGTCTTCATTTTGTATGCTTCTTTTTGCTCAAGTAGATGTTTCTTTCTGTTGGGGACAATCATTTTGTATGTTTTTTTGTTAAGTACATTAGTTTGTCACATTCTGAATTACCGGACACTTGTTAGAATCAACACCATTGGTTTTTGCACACTTTTTGTATCATATATTGGGCTTCCTTTTTTCACTCGTGTTCATGATTAAAAGAAAGTCCCATATTAATGAGGGTTGAATTTAATGAAATGAATTAATTTCTCATAATGAATTAATATTCAAAATTTTAATGGAAAAAATATCCACATTTAGTACTGAATCAGTCCAATTTCACTATATCATTTCGTTTTGCTTAGGTAAATGACTTTATGCCCACGTACACACACCCAAGGGATCAAGGGGAAAGGGAGGAATAGAGAAAGGAAGCAGTGATTGATAGTACATGTAAAGCAAGATGTAGATGAACAATATAATAGAAAACAATGAAAGAAATGAACACAATTTATTTTATTCATAAAAGATACAGAGTTTTGAGGAGAAAAGTGCTTACAGAGAAAACTTTGAAAGCAGAACAATTCTCTCTAAAACCTCTCTCTAGGATGTTGTTTGAATTTTCGAATGCCTAGCACTGGATTCAGACCATCCATTTATAGACTTACCCATGGTGCACGCATTACAGTAAAATTTCAAAATTCATGCGAGTTACAGTAACTGTTACAGTGACTTTGCTACACTGATTTTGACGAACATTGTCGGTCCTTTTGTCTTGAACAGTGAAGAATCTGACTTTCTTTTTGTCAAGTCCTCACTGAAAGCATTTGATTCCTTGGGTTTGATGGTCATTGCCAGTCCTTTTGTCTTGAACAGTAAAGATTTTGGCTATCTTTTATCAAATCTTCACCAAAAGCATTTTATTCCCTGAGTGTAGTCCTCACCACATCATAGGCCTCTTTAAGGTCATGGCCGAAACAACTGCTCGAATATCTTTTTGAGGCACCATATGATCCATTGGATAAAAATACCGATGAAGGCCATATTGGCTATTTTGGGGCAATTTGGCTTCAGTTTGCAAGAGCTGAAGGATGTCTATAAGCTGTTCAGTCAATTCTTCTTTCCTAGTAGAAGTAGCTAAGCAAGCTTGTATTCTCAACCTTTGGTTAAGGAAGACATTGGATTAATGATCTCCAGCACACAAAAAGTTGGGGTTTTAAGTAAACCATTTTTCATTGTTGGAATATCCACATTTTTACTTACAGTAAATTTTGCCCACCATTTAACACAAGGGACCCTCTGCAGAATAGGGAGACTATTTTTAAATTTGGAAATCCCATTTTTAAAGACTCCATTTGAATGCCCATGCTAAAGGAAATTTTGAAATAGATGAAGATCTGCTGGGAAAGGATCTTCATTTAAGTTGGCCCGACTTACAAAATAGTCAAAACCTATTTTCACATTGGTTGGTAGAATTTCATACCATCTGTTGAACCAATATGGAAATTGGTCTTTGAAGCCGGTTTTGAACATGAACAACCATGTGTGGCTGAATTTTGGTTTTTGATACTAGAAGGTATAGTACCAGGCATCTATATAATCGTATCCTCGGGGATCGAAAGGTTGGGAAAAAATTTTATTTTCCAAAGTTCTTGTCCCCAATCATTTAGGCATAAAACCTTTATTTGAAAAGTCAAATATCCATAAACCCTAGAGTCCTCTGAATCTTGAAAATTTCTTATTCCTACAAATTTAGAATCCACAAGAATAAAATCATAAAACTTTTGGGTTTTTGCAATTGAAGTAGGCTTGAAGAAAAACCCTTTTGGAAATATTAAGAGCTAAAGTATTTGGGTTTTTATCACAAAATCCCAAGTTTCGCGAACTCGGACCGGACCGGCCGATTCAAGCCGAAAACCGGCGACTCGGCTGGGCAATCCGGTCCGAGTGAGGGGTTGAACCCGGGTTATAACGACTCGGTCTAGCTCGGACCAACTCGTCATAACCCGGTAGTAACTCGGTTGACCCGTCGAGTTGGGGGTCGACCGAGTTATTAAGAAGAAAAGGCAGAGAGGAGATGAGATCCTGGAAGTTCTCCCCATCTTAAGCCCTTGACGGAGGAAGGTGGAGTAAGAAGAAGGAAACAGCATAGACGGTCGTCGACGGTGGGAAGGGCGGTGACCATTTGGTATTTTTTGTTTTTTTGAAGTAGCTTCCAAACTCGGATTTGGTGTCCTAGTGAGTGGTGAAGAGCATGCCGTTGCAAAAGGTGAGGGCCTTGGTGGACCGGAAGAGGAATACTAGGAGGCGAAGGAGCAGAGGTCGTAGAGCGTGATTTGGTGGGAAGATGCGGCGTAGAGAGGTCTCCGTGGACGGCGAGATAGGCGAAAGGGTAAGAGGGGTGTGGAGAAGCAAGGAAATGTTGAGAAACAAGGTAGCGGAAGCTAGGGGAGGGAAGCTTTTGGAGAGAGGGAACTGAAGGGTAGGTCTAGATAGAGAGGTTATTGTGGAGAGTGCTGGTAGTACAACTAGTGCTGGATGAAGAAGGTGGGTCGAAGTAAGTGGTGTGGTTTCATCAAAAGCCAGTGGCTTCATGGTTGAAGGGAGCGTGGACATGGCAGTGGAGCAGGAATCAAGCCAGGAAAGGATGGGCATGGCAGAGACTGTATGACAAGAAGAGGAAGGAGGAGTCAGACTGTGAATACATAAAGAAGTGGTGAAAGAAAGCAGGAGGCTGTACGCTCTGCCAAAAGGCAAATACACACACGAGAGTGGTGAAGTGCATTGGGAAGGATGAGCCATTAATTATGTGCATGGAAATACGAGTTGGGGGTGGCCTATCTATGAAGGCACACGGTTTCTTTGAATTTTTTAATCAAAGTTAATTAATTTTTTGAACTTTTAGTCAAATCGGATTATAAAATGGCGTGCTGTATATAATCTGATTGAGATTAGCAATAATTGAGGGGACAATCTAAGTAATTGTTTGTTAAATAAGAATAAATTTAATGAAAATCTAAGTTAATTTTTCAATTAATTTTTTTAATTTTTTATTACTCACCGGTTTGACCCCAGTCTGACCCACTAACCCTTGACCCATTGCCTTGTCCGGTTCAGTCACCGGTCCGAGTTCCTATACCTTGCAAAATCCTAGTTCTCGAAGATAATGTTTATAACTTTGTCATGCTTGGCCACTAATTGGGGGGGAGGTTTGGGGGTATTTAAGTTAGGGGGTGAGTTCTTTTGAGCATGAACCAGCTTTAGTAACCTCTTGAGATTTCATGTCATACAAATGGAAGCTGAATAATCGCAAAGACAGTGTAGCCTACTGTGCATTCAACTCCAAGAGTTCATGTCATACAAATGGGAGCTGAACATTATATACACATTCCAAGGACACAAACTGTCTCGCTGACTCACTGACAAAGGAAGCGTTGATAGAAATGGTATTCTATGATGGCTGCCTAGAGCATTTGAGGACCTTAGTGTCCAAAGAGTCGTTGTGATCTATTCCCCACTAGTTTATTTTCATTGTTACTGGCCTCTTGAGCCTCACTTATAAAAAAAACCCTCTTGAGATTTCTTTTTGATGGCTAAGGCGTGAGCCTTGTCATTTTCTTAGCTATGTCAGCCCAAGATTTGTTTGGTAATGTATTCAAGGTTTGGTTTTGATACAAACCTGAAGGGTTTCAATTGGGAAGGCATGATCCTTCGGACTCATCAAAATATTTGAAATTTTTAGATCCAATTGCTCTTGCTCTTGGGGTTGGGTAGATGACCCAATTGTTTGGGTGGAAGACCTGTATTTTTTGATGGTGGATTGGGTAGATAACTCTATTTGTTGGGTAGAAGACCCAAACTTTTGAGGTGGTGACCCAATAGTAGTTGTGCCTTTATGGTCTTCTTAACATCATCTTCACTACAAAATAGCCAAAACCAATATTAATCACATTCAGAATCCCTTTCCTATCCCACATGAATTGCAACCTTTGGACTAAGGACTTGTACCCTATCTGTCTACCCAACTACTTAACAATAACTGCAGATTTTCATGGTTTGTATAATCTCTTCTTCATCTTTTCAGAGAAAGAGAAGGTAGGAAAATTTCTCTCAGGGTCTTCCACCATAACACAAAAAGGATCCACATTACCTGTGCCATTATCATCCTCTGGTAATGAGTCCTCCGATAATGAATCATCTTCCTCCTGACTGATGCTTTCTTTGCTATTACTTCCTTTCATCTTATCTAAGAAGGATGGTCCACCTTCATGATAGATGCGAACATTACTCCCCAGCATTGGCCACTCACCTTGATAATTGTTATCTTCATTCTGCTTTAGATTATTCTTAACTTTCTTGGAGCTACGAAACAACTGATCTTCCTCTTCATTCGAAAAAGGAGCTAGAGCTGATTTCTTCCCAGAGGTTCCCAGAGTGTCTTTTTCCCATATTCTTTTTTTATTGTTGTGAAGTTATCCAATAGGGAGGACTATCTTAACGCCCTAACAGGGGGACCTTGGATGATATTTGACCATTATCTCACGGTGCAGCCATGGGAACCTGGGTTCAAGGCTCACAAAGCAACCACCAGCAAGGTGGCTGTGTGGGTCAGGATTCCAAAGCTTTCTATGGAATATTATGATGAGAATGCCTTGACATGTATTGGCAATAGGATTGGTAAGACTCTTAAAGTTGACATGAACACCTCATGTCAGTTAAGGGGCCATTTTGCTAGAATTTGTGTGTTAGTGGAGTTGGGGAAGCAGCTTATGGCCGGGTTTAAATTAGATGGAGAAGAGCGTTTCTTGGAGTATGAAGGTTTACACCTTCTGTGCATGAAGTGTGGCATTTATGGTCACAGACAAGACACTTGTCCATTGAGGAACATTACTAACGTTAATAATGAGGAAATAAGGGACAAGGAAGGAGATAAAAGGCTTGACTCAGGCGATCGAGGAATGGAGAAATACTCTGACCAGTGGAAAGTGGTGGAAAAACGTCGCATTCGGAAAATCAGAGACAAAAACGGTGATCAAGCTCTGGTGACCAAGTCTGGGTCTCGCTTCAACATCCTCCATGTTGCAGCCGATGACAATACGGTAATCCAAGAGGCAACGGCTCATTCAATGGTGCTTGTGATGATCCAAGATGAGACGACTGTTATCAATTAGTCTACGAAGCTCCAGACTGAGGAGAAGCTTCAAATGGGGTGCTCTTTTCCAAGATGAGCAATGACGGGAAATCTGGAAATGGACATTATGGAGGAGCAGCGTCGTTCGGCTGATGGGATTAACGGGCCTTTGCGTAGAGTTATAGGAGGGAGAGTGCAAAAAAAAGGAAATAATAAAAAAGCTGATAAATGACTGAGGAGAGAAATTAATTTTGCAGAGACAGTGGACAAGACGTACAAGAAGTCGACGAATAATGCTCTGCTGTTGACCTTTGGAGAAAAATTGGTGGGACCCGGCGAGAATATGGTAATTGAAGGAATTAATGAGGGAGTGACGCAAATGGAGACCCTAGTGGACAATAATACTTCAATGGGCTTCAATGATATTGGCCCATTGGATCCAGGAGGGGTGCTAATGGATGATAATGCTTGTCTGGAGACACCTTATTCCATGATGAGGAGATTGGACCAGCTGAAGGAGGATCTTGTGTTTTTGAGACCCAATTGCCTTGCAATCAATGAAAGTCTGTGAGTTTACCTTGTTTTAGTCTTTTTATTTTATTAATTAATTATGATTAATATTTTATATTGGAATATTAGGGGTGCTTGTGGAAAGGGTCTCTTGAGAAATTTAAAATTAGTCCTTAATGATCCTAAGCCTAGCTTGATTTTTTTTATCTGAGACTAAGTGCAGGAATATTTTGCGTCTTCCGTCCTTTAAGAATTTGGGCTTTGATGAAATTAGATGTATTCCTAGTGAAGGCAGATCAGGTGGTTTAATTGCTTCTTGGAAGTCTGCTAATATTTCTATTAATATTATTGAGGAAAATAGATAATTTTTTCATTGCGAATGCTTTACTCCTGGGAAGCCTAAATTTTTAATTATTGCTGTTTATGCCATCCCTCATTCAAACTTTAAACATTTGCTTTGGGGGAGATTGGAATATTTTGCTGCAGGGATTAATATTCCATGGATTGTGTATGGAGACTTTAATGTATAAGGTGTTCTGACGAATGGCTTGGAGGTTCTGCTGCCAATTTGAGCTGAATGAATTTTTTCAACGACAAAATTATGGCTTGTAATCTGAATGATCTGGGGGCTGTGGGTCCTAAGTACACTTGGAAAGGGCCTCGTATTTTTGACTTCTCAAGATTATATGAAAGACTTGACAGGGCTCTTGTTAACTCTTCTCTTTTAACCCTGATGCCCGATTGTTTCCTAAAGTGCTTCCTAGAACTAAGTTTTCTGATCACAACCCTCTTAGTCTTTCTGTGGGCCTGAGGGATCAAAATCTTATTGGGGAACATCCCTTTTGTTTCGAAGCTATGTGGCTAACCCACAATGATTTCCAGAACTTCCTTTCTAACAATTGGGAAGTTAACGGTGATCTTGACGGTAATATGATGAATATGAGAATCCTTCTCCCAGTTTGGAACATAGAGACCTTCAGCTTTGTGGAAAAAAGGAAAAAGAATATTATGGCTCGTCTGAACAGGATACATTCTTCTTCATCCTATCCTTTCTCCAATTTTTTCGTAATCTGGAGGTTGACTTGCAGCAAGAGTTAGATGAAATCCTTCAGCTTGAAGAGATTAAATGGTCCAGAAATCTAGAGCGGATTGGATAACCAAAGGGGACCGAAATACAAGATATTATCATTTAAAAACTATTTTCAGAAGAAGGAGGAACAAGATTCAAGCTCTTAAGGATATTGATGGAGTCTAATTGATACAGAGAAGGACCTGAAAAAGATGGTGACTATGTATTTTAAGATCCTGTTTTGTGAGGAGGAAGGCGATCCTGCTTCTTTCTCATCCGAAGCTAAATTCCCTGCTATTGAGCACTCTCTTATTTCGGGCATTACTCCTAGTGACGAGGAGATTCGCAGGGCGATTTTTGATTTCATGATGGATTTTCTCCTTGCTTCTTTCAGAAAAATTGGAATACTGTGGATAATGCCATTTGCAGGTTTGTTAAGGATATCTTTGAAGGTCAGGGTGATCTAATGGAGGCAAAGACAACTCTTATTACCCTCATCCCCAAAAGAGATAATCCAGAAAGGGTTGATCACTTTAGACCTATATCCTTATGCTCTGTTCATTACAAGTGTATAACTAAGATTATTGCCAGGCGAATTAAGAATTTTATGACTAGCATTATATCTCCTTTCCAGGCTGGGTTTATTCCAGGGTGTCATATTCAGGATAATATTATTATCGGTCAGGAGATTCTCCATACTATGTATAGAGCTAGGGGGAAGAAGGGATTTATGGCCATAAAAATCGATCTGAAAAAGGCCTATAACAGGGTTGATTGGAATTTTATGAAGCTAATCCTTCAAGAGATAGGGATGGAGGAGGGTGCTATCAATCTTATTATGAAATGCATCTCTTCTACCTCTTATAATGTTTTATGGAATGGGTCTAAATTTGAGTTTTTCTCTCCGAAGAGGGGCCTTCGTCAAGGAGACCCTATTTCTCCGTTTCTGTTTGTGTTGTATATGGATAAATTGTCCCACATCATAAGTGATGCGGTGGATGCTAGTCAATGAAAACCTATCCATGTCTCTAGAGGTGGTCCTTCCATTTCTCATCTTATGTTTGCTGATGATCTTCTTCTTTTTGGGGAAGCCTCTAAGGAGCAAATCTCTATTATGACAACCTGCCTTGACAGATTTTGTCAAGCCTCAGGTGCTAAAGTTAGCAAGGAGAAATCTTCCATCTTTTTCTCTAGAAAAGTGCCCCCCAGCATGAGAAGAAAAATTTAGCAAATTTCAGGCATGAAAGTCTTGTCTGAAATAGGGAGATATCTGGGGTTTCCTCTTTCTAGAAAAGGAAGATCTACGGAGAGGTTTCAATATATTATTGATAGACTTGAAACCAAACTTTCAGCTTGGAAAGCTAATTGTCTCCCAGTTGTGGGTAGGATCACTCTTGCCAAATCGGTTTTAAACTCTTGCCCCCTCTACCCTATGCAAGTGGCTAAGGTGCCGCTCTCGATTGGTAACGAAGTTGAAAGAATTCAATGTAATTTCATATGGGGTTCTGAAAATAGAAGAGGTTTTCATTCTGTTTGATGGGAGATTGTCACTCTGCCTAAAACGCATGGAGGTCTTGGGTTTAGGAAGTTGCATTCCATGAATCGTGCCTTCGGGCCTAAGTTGGCTTGGAATCTTATACAAGGTCCTAATGGATTATGGGTCCAAGTTTTACAGAGTAAATATATGCTTAGAAGTGAGCAAAACCTTTTGAATGTGCAGCCAGGAGATTCCAGTTTATGGCGCTTTATTTGTGCCCAGAAGAGCCTGATTGAGAATGGTACTAAATGACAGGTGAAGGACGGGAATATGGTTAAATTTTTCTCTAATCAATGGTTAATTCCTGGGATGACTATTAGAGATATGTGCACTAGACCTTTATCCCAGGAAGAGGAGAACTCCATAGTTGTTGACTGGGTCAGTACGTCACTTGGGACTATCATCGCTTGGAAAATCTGGTTAGTAGTGAGGTGATCTTCAACTTATCGATCTCGATGCCCCCGAGGCCTGATGCCGGTAATGATATTATGATATGGGGTCTTACTCCTTCCGGAAGCTTTTCTGTTAAAAGTGCTTATTTCATCATTGAACCTAAGCCATCCAATATGTATAACCCCGTGTATCAACACATTTGGAAGTGGAGAGGAGTTGAAAGAATAAGAATTTTTCTTTGGAAGATCTTCCTCAATAGACTGCCTACCAATGCCTGGAGGAGTTCTTGGTCTCCTGTTTCTTCGTTGTGCTCCTTTTGCAATGAGGAAGAGGAGGACGCTTTACATGTGCTCCAGGATTGCCGATATGCTAGAGATATATGGACTAGAGCTGTCAATTCTTCTCATACTGCTAGCTTCCTTTCATGTCCCTTATGGGATTGGATTGCTATGAATTTGAAAAAGGACCTGAGTAGAGGTTCTACCGGTAACTAGGACCTTTTTTGGGGTGTGGCTTGTTGGCTCTTATGGACATGAAGAAACAAGGATATCTTTAATGACCATTTCATCAAGCCTATGAATCCCTATGAGACGATCATTGCTTCTTAGAAATCCTTTGTTCAAGTCGATGACTTTGTATAGCTTCATCCTCAAACCTTCCACGGTCAAACTCATCAGTGGAGGCCTCCTGATAGAGGATAGGTTAAGGTGAATGTTAACGGAGCGGTGGCTAGATCCTTTATGAGGGCTGGATGCGGAGGTGTCATTAGAGATCACTCCGGTACTCTGATTAGGGGGTTCACCAAGAAACTTGGCCTAAGTGAATCTCATAAGGCCGAGGAATGGGCTATTTACAAAGGCCTTCTGAAAGCTTATGAATGCGGATACAGGAATCTTATTATCGAGTCATATGCCAAATTGCTTGTGGATATGCTTAATTTAAATTGTGATTCTACTAACATTGGTTTATTATTTGCAGATATTAGAGAAATCATCGCTAGGGACTGAAGTGTAATCATCCAATACGTGCCAATGGAGCAGAATGGATTAGCTGATGCTTTAGCTAAGGAGGCTATATCTACTTCTACAACTTACTACTCGTGCCCGCACTATCTCCGGGAGTTGTGTGTGAATGATTCTCTGAAACTTTCTCCCCATTTTGTGTAGTTTTGTCTTGCTCTTGAGCTTTTAGCTCTCTTTATGTATAAAAAAACATCATCTTCAGTAACCAACAGAGGTTGGCATGAGTGGATGGGACTCTTGCCCTTTAATCATCTGCTCCCGTGTTCGAGGTCGGGGGAGATGGGAATGAAACGTATCTCTTTAGGAGACTTCACCCCTTAATTGACCCTGCAGTAGGTCGGAGTGGTGTGCCCACTTGCCCACCATTTTTTGTATAAAAAAACATCATCTTCACTAAGGGCAATGCCCTTTCCTTTGTCTTTTTCTTGGAAGGCATGTTTACACTCAGTTACCCTGCAAAAATTCCCTGGTAAAAAAAATATGGGAGAGTTTGAAAAGCCTTTGAGAAATTCAGTTTCAAAGTCAAAGATACTCAAGATTGCTTGCGAGAGGGCAAAAATCTGTTTTGATGCAAGGTTTTTGATATCTCTTTTGCAAATTTGCAATCAACTCGAATAAAAAACTTTTGATTTAGCAAGTTGCTTTGAAAATTATTTATGTACAAAACAATTGCTAAAATTTCTTTTTTGATGGTGGAATATTTTTGTTGAGCTCTATTCTTGTGTTTTGACGTAAATGCAATACAATGCTCTTTACCATCTAATTTTTGTTTGAAAATGCCACTATAACCTATGTCAGATGTGTCAATTTCAAAAAATTTTGTATGCTCGAGGATCAGGAAGATGCAAGCATGGGAGGTTTTTGACCTAAGATTTTATCTGTTTGACCAAAGCAATGTGATCATCAGTCCAGGAAGGGGATTTTTCTTAAGACTCTCACGGAGAGGCCTAATGATATTATTGAGATTGGGGATAAACTCACAAGCATAGTTGAAACAATAAAAAAAAACTTTGGAGCTGATTTTTATCCAGAATATGATCTGGAAACTTATCAAGGAATTGGATGGCCCTATCAATAGAAGTGATAGTTCCTTGATAGATATGATGGCCGAGAAAATGGATTTTAGTTTGGAACAAACTTATTTTGATTTTGGAGACTACTAAACCAGCTCGTATAACAGTACGAAGAAAAACAATCAAATCATAAAGAAAAACATTCGAAAAATTTATTATGCCTAACAATAACATCAATGCCTACCTTCTTAATTTAAGGTTTAGTGCCACTTGGACACAACCAATATGCAAAAATTTGTAGTTCTCTTGGTGAAGTTTTATTGACTTTTCAAATAATAGGGGAATTTCATCCATATCCATGCTGAAGGGATGACTTCCTTTACTGATATGACAATGCCTTGAGAAAGGATAGATGTATAGAACCTTTCAATGAGATTGTGCTTTTTCAACTCTCTCAAAATGGAATCTATTCCAAACATATATACCATGGTTCCTTAATATAATTAGAAGTTTGGAAGAAACTTTTATTGGGCTTATATAGCCCATTTTTGTCAATGATGGGATAGTCGCGTAACTGAACTTTTGGTTGATTTCTTCAAAATGAATTTCATTTTTAAAAATACTTTTTGATGAGGAAGGAGATCCTCATTTTTTGTTTAGGGAAGAGCTGGAAGAGCAGGAAGAGTGGCTAGAGTTGGAGCGGAAAGAGAAAGATCTAAACATAATTTTAAAAATTCCTATAGCTAGATATCATTACCATCCGGTTCCATAGAAACATGCTAAACGTGATAAAAACTGAGATTCACATAAAACTTATTGATATTGCCACGTATGTTCATGGAAAAACAGTAGTATGCCAGTAATATTTATTCTTAGCCAACGCTTCAGGCAGTAAACAGTAATATCATATTGAAGTTCAAGTAATAGCATCTGGTCTAACAGCCCTTCTCTCAACGGGTCTTGCTGCATCTGCCATAGCCTAGGAAAAACAAATGAAGTTCATATAATATTACCAAAATACTTAATTTACTTGTTATTAGAATAAATATTACTAAGCATAGTTATAGTCTTATATCAACATGTTTCAAGTGTAGAAGATCAGACGAAGCTGCAACCACAGGACATGCTTATAAGGTAATATTCATATTAGTCTCATGGATAATTTAGAGTCTATATTTCATCTAAATCATCCCAATTTCCCCATTGGCCCTGATACCAAGGGGTTGGAGAGTGACCCAAGAGGAAAGGGAGGAATAGAGAAAGGAATGAACCGACGCAGAGTTATTAGTGCAAGTAATGCATGAACAATTTAACAAAAAACAGTAAAAGAAATTAAGACAATTTATTTCAGTCACAAAATATACAAAGCTTTGAAGAGGAAAGTACTCAGAGAAAACTTTGAAAGCAGAACTCTCTCTCTCTCTCTCTCTCTATATATATATATATATATATATTAAACCAACTGCAAGTTTAGCATTTGAAACATATTCAACTCAGATGAATTCAGATCTAGAGCAAGGGTGAAATCTCAAAGACACCCTATGCAGACACATTCAAAAAAAGTTAATTAAATGAAGTCCTACTCCTTTTGTACAAACTCATACGTAAGAAAAAAGCTTAAAAAGACGCTTAGTATCATTGGATCTGAAGGCCTCAGAGCCTAACCCTTACCAATAAGACTAACAACTAATAAGTCTATCCCTTCACAATTGGTCATCCATGCAAGCATGCGAAAGATATAATACCTAAGAGTATATGTGGAAGTTCCTATTAAAAAATGTTGATGTGTGTCTCTTCATAATTGGTTTGATTTATATACAAGTATTGTATTGATACAATCTAATTAAAAATCTCTCCGAAGTTAAAGTAATAAATAATAAATGTCATCACTCATCAATTGAAAAGTAATCTTGAAGAAGTAGAACACAGCTATCATTTAGCCTTTTGCTTCAAAAGTCCTGAAAGGGAACCGCAATGTGTTGATTTATAGTCGCATTTCTCACAACAAGACTCCAACTTTTGAATGACTTGAAGGCACCTGCACAGAATGAAATCAGTGAGTAGAAGACTTTTAAGAACCAAGTAAATGAAGTTCAGTACGTCATACTTGCATATAGGGCAGAATTGTTGGTTTACTATACTACCTCTAGTTTTTAACATAAAAGCCAATTGACTTTTTGAGGGAGATTTTAAAAACTAAAAAAATTATTTAATTATAACACATCCTGAAAATTTATTTTATACATATCATTAGATTATATATCAGTTTACAAGTCAAGCAAATTAATTTAGAGAAAAATGATAAATATATTAATTAATTAGCTTTTTTAATCTCCCAAAAAAAAGTTAACCGGCTTTTATATTAACGAGTGGGGTAGCATCATAATATGGAACTTCTTATTACATTATGGTGAAATCAATGACACATTAGCACAATGAAGAGTAGATTAGTGAATCCTAATAAGCTACATGGATTAATCAGAAAAGCCGCAATTAGCTTAATCACTCATCCATGTCCAACAGTTGCACAAAGTTCCTCCCGGTTGGAGGCAACAAAGCTGCACTGTAACTTTCATGTGAGGCTTTGCAAATTATACAACTAACTAATGACTTGGAGAAAAAATGAGACTACCTATTTCAAACTTTCGCTACTCGCAAGTTAAGAAAGCTGCTAAAGGAATGTTGCAAAGTAGAAGGAACTTGCTAGTTTCAGGCATTCCATCATGTATTGTACAA